>VBVQ01003114.1:0-20563 GCA_011636635.1 Tetramorium simillimum | reverse complement strand
GGGTGATAGAGGGGGGGAGGTGGGGACCAACTACAAACTACTGAGTGTCCCTCCTATGTTCTGGATCACATCTCAACGGATGATAGTGTCACCACGGTCTCTATATACCGAGGCGTTCGTCGGCTCGGCGAATTCGCTGATATTGGAACTACTCTTCTCTCGAGGGCACCCTTCTTCGGGGGCCCGCAGTTCTTGGCTCGGTTGGACCCTCGTTCTTCACCGGTGAAGCTGTTGGTTCTGCGAAATATTTCGGTAAGGAGCTCTACCTTGAGCGTGTCGTCTGTTCACCTGATATCACAATCGCGATTCACTACGCGCACATCATTACGTTGACATCTCTCCGAGCCTCAAATGTCACATTCGGTCGTTTCGGTCTTTTTTTCAGCGGATCGCTCGATCGCCTGCGAATTTGTTCATTAGGATTTGTCCTATTAGACTTTTGTCCCGTATCCTGCTTATACTTGAATCGCGCACCGGCTTGACACACACTCGCACGTTCACGCGCGCGACAACGGCAACGACGACGCACGTTACCGTCACGTACAATCACTGAGAAACCGAACTAAGCCAAACAAATGATCTTCTCGGAATTCGTACTTTTTGGGACTAGGATTCACTATTTCCGCTTGAAGCAACAGGTTGTATTTTAACCGTTCAAACTTTGGGTTGGTCCACGAAACCCAGCAGCTTCACGGTGCTCTCTCGGATCGTTCTTTCGCCTCTCGAGGTACCGCAATATGGCCGTCGCCGCCGCCGCCTCCCAGCATCACGCTCTTAGCTCCGTGCTTCGGATCCCTTCCCCTCTCTTCCATTCGCGTCTCACACACGCTCGCGCGTCTCTCTGCCTCCTGCCGCTCGCCCTCCCGTCTCTTTCTCTCTCCCACTCGTTCCCATTCGCATGTTTTCCGTCTACGGGAGGCCTCTCAGCCTCCCTCGCTCCAGAGCCTTCTCCCGTCCTCCTCTCCTCACTCTCGCTCTTCCGTTTACCTGCGCATAACGCCTTCCCTATCTCCCTTCGGCGTTTGCGTTTTTTTTATTTCTCTTTCTCTTTCTTTCGTTCACCGTTTCTTAGCCCTCCCACTTCTGATGGAGAAAGAGAGAATGGTGGAAGACCCTCAAGCTCTTCTGAACCATCGTTTCTCTCTCCTTTGCTCCAAGTGTTCTCCCGAGAGAACGGTGAGAGTGGTCGCTGTGAGACGATCGCAAAGTACAAGTGGATAAGAGACACTGCCAAGAGAGAGCGAGAGAGAACGAAAGAGAGATGGATATTGTAGGCACAGGTAGGAAAGACGCGGCAGTGGAGTCTGGTGGGGTAGCCGTGCGCAGGTAGCCGCGCGACAAAGACAGTCTCATGGATCCCGCCGATGAGTGCAACCAAGATGCAGCGTCTCCGCGACGCGTTGCACAGATACAAACAGAACATCGAATCATCAACAAGGCGGGATCCTGGCCACCCGGCATTATCGTGTTTCTACAGTCATCTCTCTCTGACGTGTCGCTCCTTCATCTCCCCCTCTCCGTTTAATCATCCGCGAGAGAGATGACGAGAGTTGCTACGAGAGGAACGTAGACGATCGCGGTCTACGCACACGTGCATTATCATTTCTCTCCGTTCAGCTCCATCGTCTCTCTGGCGCGCTCTCTCTCTCTCTCTTTCTTCTCCCCTCTTTCCCCTTGCCTCCTTTTTTCTTTCTCTCTCTTTTCCGTTCTCTCGCGGGTGCCAGCTTCGAGCCGCCTTGCTAACTTGAGAAGGACGCGCGCAACCGAAGATTCCCAAGCGCGACAAAGATGACCGCGCAGACGTACGTTATCTCTTCTCTCGCCGGCGTCTCGGCGTCCTTCTTACTTCGAATTTCATTTTCGTAACTCTGTCCCGCTCCGACTTTACTACCTTGAGAAGGGTAGCCGCGGGGAGGACTCCGATAGGAATGAGAAGGAGGACACGCACACGTAAGATTATCGTATCTGAGCTCTCCGGCCTCTGCTTCCACCTCCTGGGCCCCCGCTCTTCTCGCTTCGATTTTATAACGCTCGCTCTTTATCTTGCCACCTTGAGAAGGATATCCACATACCAAACCGTATCTCCGAAAGGGATATCTAATAGAAGGACGTAAAAGTCATCTCGCCGAATGTGCGCGCTAAATAGACACCGGCTATCCCGAATGATGGGCAGATGCCTATCATTAGATGGAGAGACATCTCAGATATATCTGTCTAAATTTTTATTTTGCAATATCTTTTTTATTCGGCCTATCGCCTGCGCGCGCTATAAAGAAAGCCTCTGCCTGAAACTATCCGCCTTAGATGATCGAGGCATCTTCACCGAGTCATCGCAAGACAGACGCGTATACGCACACAAACTCTTTCTCCTTATCTCTCTCACCGAGTGTACGTGATGAACGTGATGAAGAGAGAGAAAGAGAGAGAAAAACTTCTTTATGGAGAAGAGAGCTCTATCGTCTCGTCTCTTCCTTCTTTCTTTTTACCGCCATTGCGAGAAGGATATCCACGAGATCGCCGATGGTGGAACGGAGAGAAGAAATACGCGTTCATGTATGTACGCCCGATTGATTCTCTCTTATACGGGGCACGCGGTAAGAGACGTCTATGCTGGACGCCAGATGCCGAAGAGAGCGAAGCTGCTGCCGGTGCTGCCGGTGTAGTGGCGCGAACGGAGATGGGCTGAGGATCGAAAGAGCGAGAGATACGAGGCGGGAATGCTGTGTAAGGAGGGAGAATGGAAGAGAAGGGCGTGTGCGTGATGAGAAACGAAGAGAAGGAAAGACGAAGAGAAAGAGAGGAGGAGAGGAGAAGCCGTAGAGCGACGAAGAGAACGGGCGTTGGCTACGCGCACGAAGGGAGATTAAAAGGAGAAAAAGAAGAAGATGGAATTAAAAGAGGAAAAAAAGGGGGAGGGGAGTCAGGGAGTCGAAGGGAGGGAGAGAAAGAAGCAGGAGGGAGGAACACACGAAGAGGGAGAGAGAAAGACCTCGTGAAAAATGGGCACCCAGCGAGAGAGGACAGCCTCGGGCTACGTCGCACGATGCGACCCTGCTCAGGGAGGGATTCGTTCCCTCGTTCGTGGACGCCGAACGCGCCTGATCCGACGAATTCGACGCGTTTAATCGCTCGAGAGCGTTTTCCTCGGACGGGAATTTCGAAAGATACGAGCCGCGCGGCCTGGGCCGATTTCGAATTCTTTCGGACCGCGCCGACCCTTTTCTTCAGAGATAGCGTCCCGAGCGCGCGACGCTTTCCGTGGCGGATAAAGATAATTCGAACTCGCGCGCCTCTTTCCGTGGGAATCGTCACGATCTCCGCACGCTTGTGGGCAGCGTGGGTGGCTGTGCATACACTTGCGTAGGTGGTTCGAGTGGTAAAGCGAGAGAGGAAGGGGGAGAAACGACGATCTCCGAGAGGGATGGAATTCCGTGCGCGCGGGATTTGAAATATCTCTCTTCCGATTTCTTAGCTTCATTTTCGCGGTCCAGGGCGTATTTCCATAGCGAATTAGATGCGAGGATAACAGGCCAACAAAAATAGCTGACGGATCATTTTTCAGCACCGTGCTGGCGCTATCGGCCGAAGAATCGGTCCCGGACGAGCGCGCGTTACGCGCGGCTTTCTAACGTCGACCTCGTGAAAGCAGATCGAAGTCCGATCCTCGCCGAGAAAATCCCTCTCTATTCGTCGTATCTATCGACGCGTAGTCGTAAAGTCGCCTTCCGCGCCCACCTTTCCGCCGTATATCTCTCAGACCGACGGGATAAATGTGGCGCGCACTGGCTACATTTATGCAGATCGCAAAGCGTGTCGGAAAACGTGCGAGGAAGTGTCCATAATTCAGCTCGATCCAAGACAAAGTTTGCTTTTAGAGTGACAACGTATAGAGTCGTTCGATATCTCTCGTTCTTAACACTACACCGCCACACTTTGACCTATTTCGATAAAACATTGCATAAGCGTTTTTGCTCTCGCAGGCAAAAACGCTTCTTTCAAAGAATATGAAAATTTATTATTTCGTCAACTCAAATAGATATCTTTCCACAATTTTTACAGTTTTTCGCAAGAGTAAAATTGCCGCTGGTATTCGAGAAGGGGTTAAAGTTGCGCGCGCTTGTGAATACATCATATGCTCGTTTCAGCAGAAGCATCCACGGACGATTCTGTCGTAGGTCGCGTCACCCGTAATTACGCACATCCCTCTGAATACCCGCCGACATGTTATTATCGGCGAAATGCGCGTTCTCCTTGGCAAAATGCTCATTTGTCACGTGTGTGCCGGGATGGAAGGGACGAAGGGCGCGAAAATCATGCTCGGTTCATTATAGTCTTATTATATGAAAATACTTAATGTAAAGCTTCTTTCTCTCTTTCTCTCTAGCTAATTTAGAATCGTATATAATTTGTAGTAACATTACAAATCGTAGGAATATTAATAAGGATAATATTAGTAAAATATATATAAAATAGGCTGTTATAGATGAATGTTTCTGTAAAGAGACAATCTAAAACTATATATTACGCCCGATATAATTGTGTAAGGGAATTGTATCGAAATTCTTTTTTTTTAAATTTCTAATAGCTTGTGTCGAGCTTGTGTCTACAGCATCGAGAATTAAGAACATTGAAAATATACCGACTTCAATTTTCGCTCTATGTTGCGTTCGTTATCTTGGTTCTCTGTGCGCTACGTGACATTATTTCATTTGAAATAAATCTTGACGAAGTACCGAGCACCGTTGCGAGTCTTCTTATGACAAAGTCTATCCTAGATTTAGTTCAACATCGGTTACATCTTTGTGATTCCTTTTTTTTTAACCGGTAATATCTATGCAATTTATTTGAAATTATTTTTTACATTTTTCTTATCCAGGGTACACAGTGTTCTTGTTTGTTAGTCATGCAACAATTATATGCTTGCAAAATTCTCACCTATAATACAAGCAATATGATTTTGTAAACCTAAACGAGGAAAGTAAGCGCTAAAAATTAGCATTTATATTAGTGTAAGATGGGCGAGTAGGGCTATTTCAGTCCCTGATGTCATGTAGATCTATAAAGATTCTCTGTGATTTCCCGCTAAAAATTGTATGTAGGATGGCGGCTCGAAACCCTTTCGTTAACGATAAGACTAGGCTTCTGCGCATTTCCGCCTCGTCAGCGCGAGCGAAACAAAAACTTTTGATGTTTGCTCGGATCGCTTCGTCCTTGTATTTTCTTACCGGACTTCCCAATTGTCATAAGTTCTTCTCGTGAAATAGAATAGCTTGATAATAAGATAGAATATCTTCAAGAGGATAACGGCTAATTTACAAAGAATGGATCTATTGTACGGAGCTTAAATAAATTTCAAAGATCTTATTGTTTTATGATTTCACTTATATCGCACTTGATGACAATGTCTTATATAATTTTATGATATGTGTTTTATAAATAGTTCTGAACAGATTTATTTTACATTCTTAATAAAAGTAAATGTATATTCCAATTTTTTCCACACTTATTGTTTGATATAAAATTTAAATTTCTCTTTTCGAAGTTATAAAAAAATTACGATAAAATATTTTACATATATACTTTATTTCTCACGTATAACAGAGTAAAATAGTCACAACTAATAATTTTAAACTTTAGTATGTAAAAACTTCTGTAAAAAAAGATAAACGTACAAATTTGATATGCTGATGAGAGTATTATAACTGAGAATTTATTAACATATTTTTTAGTCTGCGTGGCTCATTTTGGAGTTCTAAATTATATTCATGAAGAACAATTCATTAATTATTTATTAATTCGTATTTATATTTTACCGTTCTCATTACTATCACTTTCACTTATTTCTATCACGTTACTCGTAGACATCATTGTAATATCATTACATAATGTTGAATGAATTAAAATCTTAGATTAGATTTCGATGAAGTCTCTCGACTTCTGACTGAAATTGACTCGTAATGTGTTGAATGCCTCGAAGTCTCCGGGCGAAATTCGGCGCGACGCGCTGTCTTGTGCGGGCGTTGAAGTCTCCAGTGCCTCGTTATTAAGCGGCTCGTAAGCGCGCATAATAGTTCTCAACTGGTTCACCCGAGATTCATTCAGAGAAACGTCAATGTTGCATCTATTCACGCACACGTATTTACACGTATGTGTACACACGTGCGCGGGTATAGATCGTCACTACCTGTTCGCCGAGAGAGACCGGTCAGCTCTTGCCGGTTACGTCTCACCAAAGCAAATACCGGTGTGTTTACGTCTGGATATAAAAATGCAGGATAGCGAACGAAAGAAGCGCCCGGCGATATTTATGTGTCTGTGTATATGTATGTAATGAGATTGATTTCTGGAATAATTTTGTGTAAAATATTTTTATCGTTTTTGTTTTTGGCTGTTTTCTCTTCATTTTTATTGCAGCAGGATTTTAAGCACAGCAGGATATTTTTCAAGTAATCTCTTATCATTTTAGATATATAATCATATATTATACATTATGAAGTAATATGTGGAGTAGTATATAATAATATGATATACATGTAGAAAAAGAAAAAGTGATGGACTTTTCTCAACTCTTCTCATTCTTGGATAAAGTCATTTAGTTTGAAGGAATTTCACGAGGAAAAAAAAGTAAAAATATAAAGTACTTAACTGCGATATATGTAATCCGCTTTACGGGCAAAACAGAATTTTCGCTCAGCATCAAGAAGTGATAATTTAAAATACCAGCCTGGCTGATCGGAAAGTTCTGCCCGGCTATCTAATGCTAATTAAACGTCAATACAAAAAATGAATCTGATTTATCCTGTCGATAATTATATTCCAGCGACCGGCTCGCAAATCGACGTTTCTTACGCTTGCTCGCGCGCTCATATCGCGACATAAAAGAACTCTGAGCACGAGAGATTGGCGGCAGGAAGCGCAGCAATGGCGCTCGTGATAACGGTATCGAAAGTGTTACGCATACGAGCATAAGCAGCCGGGCTCGTACATTCGCGAGGTTATCGGTGGTTAAACGTGCACTTCGACGACGCGTCGCGCTTGATTCGCGTTGTTAGGCGAGCCTAGTTGGCTTAGGTCGACTTCACACAGGTAAAACAATTTGAACCGTGCAGTGAAACATTAAACTGATTGTTCTTTTGTGAATCAAATTTGACTTCACAAAGCGAATAATGAAATATGCCAATAGATTAATTTACCATAACTTTTTCGATCTCCATTAGATCGTTAATTATCAATATGTATTTATACTTTTTTTTTTACAAAAATCTCTCTCGTACATTAGAGATTTAAAACGATTAGTTTACATAACGTACTTTATTATTTTTTATGCACAGCAATTTATTCTTTTCAAGTCTAGCAATTAATCTTTTTCGTATGATTTAATATCTTGATTCTGGTTGCACGATTTAAGTCTGTGCGTAAGCGGCTTTACACACGCCTAGAGCCGAGCGTACGTAAAAACACGTCCGTTTAGAGCTCCTCTCTAATTTACCGTAGCGCCACTAATCAGTCGTCGTGGAAAATTTACTCTCGCGAAATATCGGCATTACACGTGAATGTATCTTCGCGCAAAACCGTACGCCACTGAAGTGGCGTTTATCGCCCGGTACGTCGTTACGGGAGCTCCGTAACGATTACGTGCGAACCGATCCTGGCGTGCAAGGATAATAATTGCCTAGCGCGGACAATAAGTTGATCATCGGAATGACCAGACGCGACTTCGTGTTATCGGCTACTGTTGCAAGTATTCATTGTTGTAACCTTGAAGAGATCATATAATTTAGATAGAAAATTAAATTTTGCTAGCTCCTAATAAAATTTGTTTTATTTTTTTTAATAATGTATACTGAACATATTAGAAATTATTTTGTATGATTATGTTAGAGATTATTTTTCTAAAAGTATGTAATTGAAATATTTTTACATGAAAAATAAATATTGCAACAGTATAAAAAGAATAAAAGAATTTTTCAAAATTTATTTTTTTATTCTGGATTCTTCTAGATGAAATCTTCTGTCTCTCTTAATGTTCCTTTTTATTTTACACTTTCGACCTTGAGATGTCTGATGTCCGAATAAATTGCTCACATTGAATGTACGATCAACGACTTCGTTAATGGCGCACTGTTGTCACGCGACTAAGCGACTACGTAATAACATGAGGACGCAACCGTGGTACGATAAATTTCGTCGCACTGCGCAACTGGAACTGCGTTTAAGGTGCACGCGTAATTAGCGATAATGTTGCTTGTTTTCGTACTCGGCTGAATATTCTTATCTTAATATTCATCTACGTATCTTTAATTCCCTTGTGGGAGAAAGAGTATCTAGAAATAATCAAGTTTATAATGCAAGGCTAGCTGCATTTTATAATTAATTATATCAACTTGTATATTATCAACTTATATATAATCTTTATATTATTTTAGAAAAAAAATGTTAATCTCATAAAATATAATATAAATATGATTTAATGTCAATTAATTCTACGTGAGTCCTATATGAATATAGAATTTATTTATAGCGGTAAAAGTTTATCACAATTTCTGGTTTTTTTTATTTTATTTGCGCCCATCTATTGCATTATGTTAGATTCTTTCGAGTTTGTCGTAGAAATGTGAAACACACGAAACTGTTGAATATTTCAAACGCAGATATAGGGTAATAATACTTATGTTGAGAACTGGTCTGGTAGAAATCGATGAGCCATTCATAGCGCGCAAACGAGACACTGACAAAACGAGTCCAAATCTGAATTACCGAATCGAGTCACGATTAATGGATGCAATTAGTCTCAGCGCGAAAACAACTCGTTGTGCCAACAAGTGGAAGGTGGATCGGCGAAATCAGGTTGTCGAGAGGATCCCGCTGAACCAGAAAAAGAACTTTCTTCGGCCGATGCTTGCACAGACACACACAGACACACATACAAAAACACATACACACATGTACCAACGACATCAACATTAATCGCATATCTTTCTTAAACACATGCAGTACAATTAACTGCGTAGCAGCTAAAAGTAGTTATTAATTTAATCGCTCTTACGTAATGCACTCTGCACGGAAACTATCTGTTTAACCTTTGGATTATTGAACGAATGAGATCTATTTATATTTTGAAAAATATACAAGCTTTGTATTATCAAAGAATGTTCATTTTGTTTGATACTACGTTGATTTTGAAAAAGAAAATAAAATTTTTCATTTCTAGAAGTTCACGTTTCTGCACTTAACGGATTTTTGTTTGCCGACTGCCTGATTTTAGAATAATTTCATCTAGATCTAGAATAATTTCATGATACACCATGTAATCTGAGTCGCGTCGAGATTGCGCCGAGAAACCCAACGTGGAATTTCGCCATCTCACCGATAAATCGATCGCGTAGGAAATTAAGTCGCCCTTGCGTGTAACGGTATCTGTAAAATCGCGCGGATACCCAACGGGTGTTCTTACGTCGTTGTCCGGCATGCTACTACGCCTGGCATCGCCGCTTCCATAAAACGGCGAAATTGCAGCGTGATCTCGAGCGGGCCGTTAACTTTTCGCAAGAACGGAAAACAGTTACCCCGTTCAGACATGCGTCCGGTGCGTCTTGCGTTCTTGGAGGGCAAGGAGGAGAGAATAAGGAGGGCGTTTCATTGACTTGAGTAGTGCGGTTTAATGGTCACGACGAAACGAGACGGTATAAACCGCGTGCTGCAATTCGCGAGAGGGTTTTTCCCTGAAACAACGACGACAGTCGTTGGCAGTCCCGATTGATTTCGTTAACTGGTCGCTTCCGCAGCGTAATTGGCTGAATCGTTCTCTGAAAAAGGCGTGCGATGACATATTTCAGGGGCATTTGCGCAAGAAATGTCCTTTTCGACTGGTAAATTGGCCGAGCAAATCATCGAATGCACAATCCTTTGTAAAGTAACGAAAATCACAAAAGATAATGATAACGACGAAATGTGCCACTTACCTTTAAAGTCACGTGAGTCATTCAATTTTAGAATGTAACAAATTTGAAACAAATATTGTGTTTGGATTTATGTTGAATAAAGTGATAATTAAATTGAAAAAAGTAAATGATGCCAATTGAAAAACTAAGATTTCTAACGAATATACAAAATTTTGAAATCAGATTAGAAACAATATTCAATTGAGACTGAGATATCTCTTATAAACAACAAAAGGTACAAAAGATTCGGTAAATTTTGGCATATTATAAATTAATTGATAAAAATATAAATGAATATCAATGAAAGTTTGTCTTTGTGTCAGCAATGGCTTAGTGAAGAGAGAAGCAAATGAATATAAACATTAGCATCCGAGAGAACCGATGTGTGATTCTGTTTTATGTATTTTTTGAAATATATACATATATTGAAATATATATTACAATAAATACTGCAATATTGATATAAATTATTGTAATGAATGCATTAATTTTAATAAAATTGTCGTAATTAATGCTAATTAAACAAGAATAAAAAATTTTAATTCTGTATATTTAAATATTATTACTACAAAGAAGTTAATATTCTCATTAATCTAAAATTTTTATTTTAAAACTGAATTTAAATCCAATAAAAATAATAATTTTAATAAATATGATACTGTTCAATTAAGACTTCTTGAAGGATCGATGCGTCATACATGATAATTTGAAACATCCACGAAACGTACGAATGATAAAATGTCATTCTACTAATGACTTAACTTGATAACTTCAAATGAATTAAAATTTTGTTTACTCCTCGCTGCCACGGGAATTATCGTGCATAATTTAAACGAGCCTTTTTTACCAGCCATTGCGGGTACACGTCGCTTATTAACTTCCCATCGAATATGATGCCTACGTAACTTCCAGCGTAATTACCGCTTCGAGTTAATGGATAAACATAAAGCACAAGTCCGTGTATGGATTTACGTGTATGCCAATATTTCCCGATTAGGTTGAAAATCGTATTCATTTGGAGAGCCACGGTTAGATCAAGGATTCGCAAAAATTATTAAGGGGCGGCACAAAATTTGCATCCTTTTCGTTAGATTATATCCTGATATGCATAATCCGAAAGAAAGAGCGAGAGAAATGTTCCGTGTGACCAATGAACGCTTACAGTAAAACGACACTAGGGTACTATAGATACTCGTGTGCGTGTGCGGATGTATGTTATGCTGGGCCTATATACACATGATTCGTGAACGCGTTGGGCCTGACCAGCAGCCATCGTGGGTCGGGCAGAACAGCCATTGGGGGGCCCGCCATCAAGGATCCACGAGGCATAATTTGGAGATTGTTCGTGGCCGTCATTGTCTGATGTTATATTCTACGAACTATCTAACTACTACTCTTAAAAATTTTATTTCGGGTGCTTGTATATTATAGCTATGTAATGAATGGAATACTTTAAAATGTTATTCAGAAGTAGTTTTCTTTTTACCTAAATTTAGTCAAACGCTGTTCTCTCTCTAATAATGCTTGAAATTTTAACATTAAATATCTCAATAATTAAACCTTAAATAAAAATTCTGTTAAAGCGAATATCACTTGAAATTAAAGAGAAAAAGGTTTTGTTACTGTTTCCAATTGTATCTTTATTCCAATTGTATCTTATTCCTTCGCTTAATTATTCCTGATAATTTCTTTTTTATTTCAATTTCTCAAAATTGATTTGTTTCATATTTATGATGAAAGGATGTTTTAAGCTTTTTATGTATATTTGGCTTTCCCTATAATATAGCGATCTATCCGGTTTTCAATTATTACATAAGGAAAATGATATAAAGTAAATAAGCATGTATCAAAGTATACTTAAGCTTACTTAAGAAATCGATACGCATTAATCACAGTCTCGGTTTATTTGCCTTATTCGACGGTCGTCATACTTACACTTCTGCCTAAGAATGTTAAAAGTTCACCGCTGCTTTTATGCCCGGCTGCACATGCATTATTTATCTCGTCTCTCACTCTCATTATAAAATCATACGAACGGAGGGAGAAAAAAAAAGCGAAGCTCACGGTGGAGGCCGTCATTTATTTCTCGGTCGTTGATAAGTTTCGCCCGAGAATTTTCGCACGATTAGAAGCTCGCGGTGGCAGCGCGAACGGGGACGCGAGACACGAACCGCGGTCCCATCATCGTTTGATACGTAGTCATTAGAGATCTGTTAAGATGTCGTCGTTTAGTGATCTTTTATTATGCATAGCTCAATTACGATAGGAGGAAGAAGGATGAGGCTGACCGGCGCGCGACTGGCAATTGCCTATCCTATCGGCTTTACATATTGTCCAACGATGCGTGGATAAGCGTAAGAGATAATTTATCATTAGGCGTTACGCAATTAACGTTGATTGCGCATCTCCCAGAGACCGTACTCGTGTAAGCGCACGGAAAAACCTCAATCCCGAAGCGGGTTTGCGAAGGTATATTAATTACTTCGCGATTACGCAATAATGCGACAGTGCTCCGTGCGGTCGCGGTAATTAAGAGCGGAATAAAAACATCTTAGAGGCTTCCCCTCTCCCGTGCGTTAATTACGTTGCGCGGACACACGTGGAATACGCGTGTAAATTGCGCGGCGTATACCTACGAGCCGAAATGTATTACGCTCTTAAATATTCCCTCGCTGCATTAAGGTCATCGGCGCGCGATCGCGTTACCTCCGCGTGATTCAGCAACGGAAAAAAATCGGTACTTTAATCTTGCGCATTGCGTGAGATCCGATACCTCGCTACTATGTATTCAATCCCGGACAGCTGAATCAATCTTAATTAGTTGTCCCAACTGATCTTAGAAACCTGTTAAGTATATTAAGTAATCTGATCCTGAAAAATACGCGTGTAAAATCTACTTGTACAAATCGCTGTGTTATATAATCCAGAATTATAAATACGCGTGTTAAAGAACTCTTTTTTTTCTTTTAATTTACTTTTAATTTACTTTTACCGAAATTAGATGAATGTAAGGTAAACGTTGAAAGGTCCAGTGAAAATACTGTGATATTTACTAACTATGTAATCTCCAGAGAACAAGATACTGAAAGATGTCTTTTGTTTTAAAAGTCTAAAAGAAAAATTTTCAAAAATCCACAGTGCTCTACATACATCCTAAATCTTGACAGATTTCAAGATTTCTAAAATTCTTACTATTTAAGAAATTTGTATCATACGGCAGTTAGAGTATTTTTCACGTGCGGCTCTTTCTGCTTTGCGTTCCTTCCTCCGACCGAAGCATTATCCTCCTGCTAGAGGAAGATAATCTTTTTTTTCTTAACCATTTTAGGCAGGTAGATATATATGTATATATATACATAGACCTTTCCTACCTGCTCGCTGAGAGATGTTACTTCTATACATGTATACCTGCGATACATAGTCAATATATTTATCTCAGCAGCACAACATTTGTGTGTATATGTGTGAGACCCAGTGAGACCGCGCCAACTAAGCATAACTTCAACATATACCGATGATCTTCTATAGAAAATGTTCTAAAGAAATACACCTGCCAAAGGTTGGGAAACACCCCCGTCAGAGGCTTACGTACCTGTCGGCCACGTAAAAGCCAAGAAACTTTTCATTTCTCCTTCTTTCTCTTTCTTCTTTCTCTATCTCTTTTTTGTAAAGAGAGTGTTCCTGCATATAATGTATCAGCTTTTTCGTTGCCATCAGAGCGCTATATCAGGCGCACGGCTACAACGTAGCCGTGAGAACTCTCTTTTTTTCCCTCACATCCCGAGTTCGGGTAATAGAAATAATTTATCAAATATCCAATTAGATAAGTTGCACTACAATCGAAGCAAGAAGAGCTCATTTTTTAGATATATCAATCAGTGGTTTTTAATTTCTCTTTACACATAAAAAAATTATAACAAACGATAACCTAATAAATGAAAACTGAATGTAATGAATTTAAAATATATAATAAAAATAAATGTATGTTTTTAATAAAATGTTTACATAGTAATTTTTAAAAGCCACATTAGACAGTTTATATAATTTTTGAAATTTTAAAGAAGTCATGCCCTGATTTATAATTTCTTTGATACATGTTAATTAGGTAAAAGATATCTTTAAGAGACATTTTATTTGAGATAATTTTTAAATATTTTGGCAAAGTTATACAAAAACGCTTTATCAAGAAAAATAAGAACGAGAAAGGAATTGCTCAATAAATCGGTGATTTAATATGTACATATTTTTCTTTAATTAATAATTTATGTCTCGTATTGCTCTTCTATGTTTTCGCAAAATTTTGCGTAAATTTATTGTGTCATTATTTGTACTCCGAAATAATAAAAAAAGAATAGTAAATTGAATTGATAGGAAACATTTTTATAAATTGTTACATCCAGATCATGCTGCATTAATCATGCTGTATTTTAATAAATATTATAGTTGATATAAGAAATAGTTATACGCGTTGCAAAAAATATCTTATAAAAGATAATCTTTAACTTTTTTTTTCAGAAAGTCTTGAAGACCTCATTCATATGCAAGTGTCATCTAATTATACAAAAAAATTACTATTCTGAATTCCGATATGATTACAGATCGTATAAAATAGCTATAATGGGTGAGGATGTGAAAAATATCGCAATGTTCGTACCATCATGACAATTACTTCGATTGACCTTAATGTTGCATTATTTATAACGAATTTTTATAAAATATTTTTTTAGCGCGCGCAACGTTAGAATTAAAATTAGACGAGCGGCGATAGGGAATAGCGAGCCCTGTTACGCAATGGCGAATTTGCATTTGCTGCCGTCGTGGTATTACGTAATGTCTCGTATTAGCGCACGGCGTGGGCAGCCGTTGAAATACGGCAATATATAATTATGTGTATAATAATTATAGCGAAAATCGGAATCGTCGACGTGTGATACCACACTGCATATTATCAGCGCGGGTCTGGCCGCGTTGTTAATCAACGTCAACCATTGAGTATACTCGTAAGAACAACGAATAATATCGTTTAACGTTATATCATTAATGTCGTCGTGTAGAAGCCCGATAAATATACCATCCCGCGACAGTGCGCCAGTAATTTTCTAGAAAGTTACCGATACGCGCGCTTCATTAATGCGCTGAATTAATTACATTGCAGTTATTCGCCTTCAATTGCAATCGTGTTTTCGCATGTATCGATGCGTATTTTTACATCGAGCGAATAAAATCGAGTTGATCACGTCTATAAAAATTTCTTCGATTCGATGGACGGATTTTTCTTGTAATCGTCTCGGTCGCGCGATTTCACAAAACCGATGGAAGATCTAACACCTGGATATAAATGTTTATTTAAAATTCGCTGCTTAAACTAGTTTTTACCTGGCGTCATTATGTAAATTAGACAACCGTTTTTTTCAGACGAAGGCACTTTCAAAGGTGCATTTATTGATACAAATAGAACGGCATGTGAATCAGCGCGGTATTAAAAAAGATGTAGATTTATATTAGGAGAATTTTTATCGGCGAGTTGACATAACTGTTTTGTATAAAAGAAAAACGTTAATGGTGCGTTAAATGAACCTTACAGAAATTATACAGAGAAGAAATTTGCTACTATCGCTTAGCAGAAAAAGATGTAGACAAGGCGAGTAACGTTGCTTCATTCCCGCATAATTATCTTATTCATTATTCACAGCGTTTGTTATGTAATAGTCCTGAATATTCATATTAATTGGAAAAAATTAATACAAGATAAATTTCAACGATAATTATATTAAGATAGAGAAAGATAGATTCTCAGAATTTAATGTAAAAATACGGAGAAACGGAAAACTGATAGCTTTGTATAAAGACTTAAGAATGCACTATTGAATCGTATTGTTAGCTTTTTTATTAAAAAAGCGAGATTTAATCGACATGAATATCCGGTAAACAAAGGTTACTAATTGAATCTCTTTTTCTTATTGTTCGTTCTGATTTTTTTATCAGCTTCGCAGACTGATATAAAAATTGTGACTCATATCAACAATGGATAGAGTTCAATAACAAATGCAATTCGCAACTCCGTGTCACGTTCCGGTCGAAAATCATATCATTAAGTCCAATTTCACGCGGGAGCGAGCCGCGATAAGGCTTCCTATTTTGCACACGTACTGTCTCTCTCTCTCACCGCCCAGGTGACTCGCACATAAATCTGTTATACAGTTACAGTTACAGGAAATATTATCCTGCATCGAGACAAGACCTGAATGCGTAACGCGAAGGACCAGGTAGCCGATCAAGTTGGCTGGCCAGCCGGCTAGCCGGTCAGCCGGTCGTAAGGATTGGGATAGGGATGAAAGAGAAGGAAGAGAGATAGAGAGAGCGAATCAAAGCACGGGGCGATATTAAAGGATACGAGAAGTAAAAATAATTAATGCGCCGGAGACGTCACGAGACGCAAAGAAAGTGCGGCGAGCCGACAAACGTGGGTTAATTACGGGCGGGTTTCCCTATTCCCTATCGGCAAATTGCAATTTTCCCCTCACTCGCGACATGACAACTTTCTGGGCGCCTTCTGCGTTATTAATTAGGATCAGGCATGCGAGACGATTCGTTTGCGCCGATTTTCTGCGAAAACAGCTGCTACCGATCATGATCATTCGACTAATCATAAACGCTCGAGCGAACGAACGAACGAACGAACAGTGCTCCACACAGAGCGGGGATGTGTGAGCGCGACTTCGACGTCGAATCACGATTTATGGATTGTCGAATGCGCGAGTGTAAACAAGTGTTCCGTTAGTTCGCGCTTATTCACGCAGAATGGAAAAAGAACCGCGGGGTATCTCAAGCGTTACGGCGTCTGGCACGATAATTTTGTCTGGCTACATGTTTCGCCTTTTCCTTCTTTCGACTCTGTCGGATCGCAACAGTCATAAATGATTGACGCATGCAAATTTCGCATGTACATAACGAGTCTTTGCCCGATATTATTTCGTCTGCCTTTTTTTCCTTCGGAGAAATAATTTTATTTCTCTTATTAGCTTGGAACTTAGCTTGCAGGAGTACTTAACTTTTTGTGAGTTAAACGTCCAAAGAAGGCAGTAATATTATAAAACATTTCTACCTTATAAGATTTCGTTCGTACGAAAACTCTTTAAATCTTACTTACAATGAGAATGATAGAAAATGTAGTAGTAAAAATTATTACCTTTTTTTTTATTCATTGATAGTCGCAGCCTCGTATCGTTAGAAATCTGTCAAAGATATTTATGCAAACGACGCGTCAGTCTGAGCGGCATACCGATAACAACGTTCTACAAATTTTCATTAGCGATATGCCCGCATGCCCGCGGGACTTTAGCCGGCGGATAGTGCGAGCTTGATTTATAGAACCGCGCTCCGTAGATTTCGCGGTATAATGTGCTTTATGAAGTCAATGTTATTTACGCATTACAAACGCACGCGAAGCGCGACGGCGAGGCGCACGACCGCGTTCTCAAGGAACTCCCGCGATGAACCGGTCCGAGATAAAGGATTGATAAACGACAACGATTCTCTCGGGCGGCGTGCGGTCGTTCGTCGATCGGCCGGCGCGGCGGAGACATTTTTCCGCTCGGCGATCGGCGTTCTAGTCGCCGCGGTAGCGGCGATCGCTAATTGCCGGCGAATATAGAAATCGATGCGGGAGCAAAAAGGCGTGCTCTAAATTATAGCGATCTCAGGACGGAGCGGTGAGATAATCTAAATATCAATGGCGGAAAGGAGCACTGGTTGCGGCTCGCGTCATCCATCACCATCGCGCCTCTTTGCTTTGCAATGCAGAACGCTCGGACAGCGGCCCGATTAACCGCGGCGGCGCGGCGGCAATCCCGTCCGAAAAATCGTGCGCAACCGATCGCACGTAGCGTGTAACTTCTCGCCGTACTGCATACCCGAGTGAGATGCGACGGCAAAAACGAATCGCGATACCGCCTCCGTCTCATCGCGCTAATCTAAACGTCGACTCGTCGAATCCGTCACTTCCGCAGAGATGCGCGAATCGTGGCGGCCTCTGAGACGCCAGCGTGGATTTCCGGGTGGTTTCACCGGGAGATCACCTGTCGGATTAAGCTTATAATAACAGTACGCGCGATAAACCGAGATCTCGCGGTAAACGGCACTTGTATGAAAGCTCTGTATTTTGAAGAGTAGTTATATCATCGATGTCTTTGACGTTAAGCATTTAATTGGTGAGAATAAATGGAGCTAATGAGGCGATAATGAACTCGTATGAACGATCATTTCCCGTAGAAGTTGATCCGAAGTTGTCCTCAAGAAAATGTCTTTAGACTTTATTATCGCAGGAAGTATCGTCAAGTACTATGTGTCTCTTATAATTTTCTCACGTAGATCCATTTAGCGCGGGAATAAATCGTCGCGACGCCATGCTGGAGGCTGGAGACAGCGTCGTCGATATACTGATTCTATTCCATGATTATTTTATTGCGAGAGGAATCGCAGCCCGCAACACGAGCAAAACGGGCGCTCGTATTGCAGCAGTGCAGAAAACTAATGCGCGGTACAAGACGACGCCGTATTAATGGCCATTAATATTTATCATGGTCAAGGCTCTGTACTAATCGTATTTTGCAATATACACGTTTTCCGTAACGCATGGCGATCGCGACCGCCTGCGCGACCGCTCCTTGCTCGATATTCTCGCTGTAATTTGTAAATTTATTCACGTTGGCTAATATGGCAATAAATAGATGGCTTTATGTTAGGAGAATTAAGCGCCAATTTGAATAAATCACCACCGGCGAATTCGATTTAAACGATCCGAATCTCGCAAAACATGCTGTTTAATTTAACAACTTTGTGTTTTAAAAACTGGGTATGCAATGTCATATGATATTCAAGATTGATAAATATCATGATTACATACATGAACTTGTCTCTTTTCCCTCAGGCTCTTCAGGGATGAATTTTTAAGAATGAACTTTTAAAAATAAAAAATAAAAATATTTTATAATTACGCTACTTCAATAGCGGCGCATCCTGCTATAAGATGAGAGAGATTGCTTTTTTTTATTTATTATATATTCATTTTCCATATTTTTTCGTTTCTTTCCTTTCTTCAACAATATTAGAATTAAAAAAATAATACATACATATGTGCTGCTAAAGAGACTGGTGAAAAATTAATTTCAAGTTTTCGAGGATGAGCTATGCCATAAAATTTTAAAAACTCTACTCATTGTTATGCTAAATTTTATGTACAATAAAAGTGCTGGATCACCTTGTGCAAGGATCGTTCATTTACAAAGACGCCAGTCTATCAATGGCACTGTTACATAATCACCGTTGTAGTAATCAGTCCTCGACGCAAACACAAATTTCGAGGTACATCTCGCATATCGCTTTCCTCTCGTGCGTAAGACGCGCATCCGTAGGCCGCCGTAGCGCCGTATCGGATCGGCATATCACTCCCGGCGCGGATCTGAATTGCAAAATTGCGAACGAGTCACGTGTATCTCGTCGCGTATCTGCTCGCGGCGTTATCGGTCGCGGATGCAGGCATCAGGGTCGAGCGAGATAGCGCCGCTCGCGCGCGCACGCGGAGGTACTTAACGGACCGCGACCGACGTGCGCGTGCAACGCGGGGAGAGCCGCACGTAAACGTCATTCCGCAGCCGGATGTTTCCGAGCTGAGAGCGCGCGAGATGCGAGCAAAACGACGCTCACCACGCCGCCGTCGTATCTAGGGATGAGGAGGGTCTTCGCTGGCGCCACGGCGCGATAACTATCCCGGAAAAATGAGAAATCAGTATTAGTACCTACCACTCCGGCAAATAGATACGCGATTTTTCGCACAAATTGTCGCACGGCATTCGCAATTTACATTCGATGTAAGAATCGATATCGATAGTGACGTAACGAATGTAAGGAGAGTAATTTTCTCGTTTTTTGACATCTCTGAACGCACACGAAGGCGTGCGCGAGGTGCTTGTGATAATTCAACTTCTGTATAAATTTATTACTGCATTCAAAATAAGTGTTATTAAAAACTATCAAACAGCAGGTCATTTGATGTCTCTGGTAATTGATAAGTCGTGATAATAAACTACAATTATAACGATAGTTGGAAGAGAATGGTAAAGAAGCCTTTTCCATTTGGAATCGTCTCAGAATATAAATTACAGTCGGCGCAACTACCTTCGATTAATACATATAAATAGTGTTTAATGCTAGTTGCGCGATCGTTACAGCGCCTTTACATTTCTTATGATGTATCGATGTGACGAAAATAAGTGTCGATCGCGCGAGATATCCGCTGGGGCGTGCACGTGGAAAAATGCAAATTCACGTGTATTAATAAACGAACCGTAAAGTGTGACTGATCTGCACGTTTACGGGAAACATCGCTTACGAGTATCGCCGCACGAAGAATATAATCAACCGGGGCGGGTTGTAATTTTCGCGACGCGTGTAAACGATACTAATGCGAGCATGCGTTGCGCGCTCGCCCGTAACGAGGATCCATCCATCTAAGCTAATTAAAACGGATTCGAGCGATCTTATCTGATGATAAAACGGAATCCCAGCTACTAAGCGTGCGCGCCTATCGGGGCTACCGTCGCTTTCCGCCCCCGCTCGTGTCC
>VBVQ01003113.1:0-20584 GCA_011636635.1 Tetramorium simillimum | reverse complement strand
GAGTCGCAGAGCCGCGGGGTGGTGGGGGTGGAGAGGGGGGTGGAGACGTCGGTGGCCTTGAACTTGACTGCCGTCGCTTTTTGCGCACAGCCGCTGCGTCGCCCGCCCAAAACAGCCCACCGGCGTAGACGTCGGTCCTGCGTCTACCCGACGATGACGATGACGGGCGTCGTGCCGTCACACGGGATCTCTCTCAGACATGTTTGTTCTTTGAATTAGAGCTAGAGTATAAGATGACATGTTTAACGATCCATTCAACAAGTTGGGAGTCTAGGACCGACGCGGCCTCGTCTAATAAGTTTAATTGTAATTTTAACGTTCCAACTCGGAGTCTCGAAATTTCAGACGTCAATTTTTGATTAATTGAAATTTTTTTCAACAATTTACGAATAAATTATCATTCTCGTGTTTCTCATTATCATTTTCCGTTCGTCGCTTCATTCAGCGTTTGCATTTCAATGAAAATCGACTCGCGTTTCTCCCCATTAATATATCCGACTTTATACGCGTAATTGCATCTCGATTCATACTTGAGATTCGATTTAGCGGTTATTACGATTCTTTTTAATTCATAATCTGAATTCGCGTATTCGTCGGGTAAAAATTAAAAATTATACCTGATACGCAGCAGCGATTAGAGTACGATCGATACGCGTGCAGGTCAATGTACTCGCGGAAAGTTTTCAATATCTTGTTAACTCTTAACTTGTCCCGAGAACTCTGTTGAACTTTCTCCGTTAAGGGAATCTTAATAATTCTTTAATCCCAGATGGCCAATAAAACTTTTAATATGAAATATATACCCAACACTTCGTAATTCGCGCTTACTAATTATGGCATAGCATTAATTTTTAATGAAAAATAAATTGAAACATCCTTAACCATCCTTTTCTCCAATGCTTAACGAAGAATGCTTAACGAATATCATCACCTTGTATATCGTAATCTTCATAAAATATCTTCTTCGGATAATTTCGATTATCTTACCTCAATACTTTTTACCTTAATATTTTTTTCACGAAAGTATAAGTAAAAACTTTTATACGTAGAATAATGAGAATAATCGATTCATAAAAAAATTATATGGTTCTATTCTAAGAAAAGTGCAATTGCACAAAATGAGGTCATCGATTCTTTCTATTATTCTCCATATAGAAGTACCAAGGTAAAATTAAAAGAGAGTGAATTCACTGAGTGACATAGGCTTTTTAAAGTTTTACAGGCTGGGAATTTCGCTCCGAATAATGGATTGCACGAGCACCGTGTTCTTATAATTATGTACCTGCTCACGCAAAGTAAAAATTATTTTTGTGATAAGCTTTTTTTAAATGATATGATAACGTCTCGTTTACGAACACGAATATCTATTACACATTTTACAGAATTTATATAATAACTATAATAATATAACAAATAATAATTACAACATATTTTTCAGTGTCTTTTATGCATAACATAAAAAAATTTTTTTTAATTTATCCTTAATCTTTTAACAATTTCGGATAATTTGAAGAAATTCCATACGATATACACTGTTAAACTCCTAGTGTCAAATTATATTCAATTTGAATCATTTTTAACTATTCCATAGGTCGCTACTGGTCCTACTCAATATTTCATTAATTTTTACTAAAAGGAAGGTAAAATTTTGACCAACATGGAAGTTAAATTAGATAAATTAACAACATATTGAGTAAGGCTTACTCAATACATCGCTAATTTTATCTCATTGTTTTAGTCAAATTAATCGAATATTGAGTAGAAGCAGTGGCAACCCATAGGAGTTTACAATGTAATCCATTATTTATATCACAACTGTTTATTATTCAATCCGCTAAATGTTCTAGATCACGTTTAATTTACCTCACGTTTGACTTTTATTAAAAAGGTTTGCGAGATATTTATCGAACAGTCCGCGATAAAATCTAGATCTTAAACGATGCGTCCGCCGGCAATAATTAAACCATCGATGTTTATCACTTCAGCGAGGGAAGGTTAAATTCTAAGCAAAGTAAAATGGAAAATCAAGGGATTCAGATCGCCGGGGGCGAAATTTAGAAATTTACCGTGCAAAATTCTGCGATATCGCGAAACGACGGATGTGATGAACGATAACAGAGGGACAGAGGGGGAGGCGGTGTGTCCGCGTCCTGAAAAATTCACCGGCGAGAAGGGGGGAAAACAACGGAGCCGCTGCCAGTGGGCATCGGGCGAGTCGTCGTTCAATGTACACGATGCGACGTTAGGGTTGAGGTAGGTGGACCCCGCGCGCGTGGCGGCGGATCGATATAGCACTCTCGCTTTCTCTCGCATTCCCGATGTACGAGCGATGACGCGCGCACGTGCCCGCGTGTCTGAAATCGCCCGAGACCGGCACATAATTTCGGCGAGTTCAATTCCCGACGCGGCGGACTCGACGGCGGGCCAGCGGGGCAGTGGAGGGCAGGAGGGTCGAATTGTTAGTTTACTCCACGTTGCCGCTCCGCTCTAATAAGACTTTGCGATCAAGCGCAGCGATATTTCTTTCGGAATTCTTACGTAATAAAATGCAAACTTCGCTGTTTAAACTTTGAAAAAAAGTCTGGGGGTCGATTCTGTATCTTTTAAAAGAGTGAAAATGTGAAAAGTGAGCAAATTTACTAGCTGTTGACCAATGAAATTATAAACGTCCTAATAAATCTGCTCACTTTTCACATTTTTACTGGTTTAAAAGATACAGAACCGACCACGTGAATAAATATTATTTCTAAAAATTATAGATTAACTTTTTATATTGAAATATCTCAAAATCTCCTCCCAATTCGTAATAGACTGATATTTGTCATGCGATAATTTTTTTTTTCGAGCATGTTGATTGAGAAAAGTTCTCGAAGAATTCTCTAGAAATTTTCTATTTCGCAGTAAATCAACGTTATACTCCAAAAATCTATCACACAAATGTAACAGCCTTACGAAAAAAAAAGCACGACTGAAGGGTTGAATAAACGCGTGAATTGTTATTGCATACCGAGGGGTGGCCGTCGGTAACAGACATTCGCGCGGACATCTCGGTCGATACTGGATGTCGAATTTCTATCCGCGAAGCTACCAGCTGATGCATGTACCAATGCAGTTTCTCCCCGATGCAACTTGCACATGCAATGCCTGCGGCACGATCGTTTCGTAACGCATCGTTGCTGCTACGGAAATTTCTGATGTATCTAAACGTAGTAGCGTCTCGTCGAACGACTTTACGACCGAATATCGAAAGACCATATCGAGAAAGAGAGAAGCTCTAGCGTGATTCACGAGGTCTGATTCGCAAGACGGAGCACGCGAATTCGATCGAGCTGCCCGTGACGCGGCCGACTTTAGAGCGAACGGGGATCAAGGCCGCCGCGTCTCGTACACACGGCGAATAATTTCGCGGGAAGGGATGAAACGGGCGACGATCGGGAGAAAAAAAAATCCGACGTACGCAACGGGTAGCGAGTACTCGGAGTATTAAGCGGAGCTCGCAACAAAGATGGCGGACGCGGATTTGGCAAAATCGCACGAGACTGGCGATCGCGGCGAGACGGCGATGAGCGGTCCGCGATACCGGAGCGCCCGCGCGCGCGAGCGTGTCGCATGCCATATTTACTCACCGGCTGAAAGACTCGATCAGCTCGATCGTGATCTCTCCATTGCCGCTCGTGGCCCCCTCGTGCACGACAAAAATGTTGGCGTAATGGCCGATTTTATGGCCCATCGGCGGCGGAAAACTCCGGGGAGCTTTGCGGGGGCAGCAGCGTCGAGCGCGTGGCACCATCGAACGTCAATCGCGGAAATCTCGAAGAACACGAGCGGGTCTCTATCGATAACTCGGAGTCGCGTTTTTCCCTGTTTTCACATACATGCGATATGTTAAAAATTTAAAAAAACTTCACAATTTATATTCCATTTTACTCTTTACAAACTGATATTACAATTGTCGTATAAATTTTTCGAGCGTATTTGATTGCAAAATGGAAAATTTCTAGACTATTTTAAAAAAGGGAGGAAAATAAAAAATATAGATTTTGTACAGCAATCTGTAAAACATACTCGACTATTCAATGACTAAAATTACATATTTTTTAGATAATTAGGCATTCTTTTTAATTAACAATACAAGGATTCGATGCAACAATAGTTTAATGATATAAAAATTTCAATATAAAAATAATCTTGATTTTTCCGAGTTTTTTTTTAAAGAAAGAATATATTTCTGTTTCCTAAAAAGATGCGAGCCCATTGTCGCACCAAATCCTTTAATTCGAGATGCTGTTTTCGAACATACTTTAAAATTATCAGACTTTGGCGATCTCGCACGAGATATTACTGGAACTCCATTTATTGCCTTGGATCGGTTTCACACTCAGTCTGGCATAAGCGTTCTTATGCATGCGTTCCGGATTCAGAATCATGCTCTCGTTGATCACTTTGCAGTAACATCGCATGTCAGACGGTAAAATCAGTAAGTGCGGTTGCTGGTCGAAAAACGCGTATTTCTCCCATAATTCTATGTCCACGTTCAAATCCTCGGACGGAGGGTATACAGGATAGAAACACGTTTGGGCGAGCATATGATCAGCCAGGCGACTAAGCCTATCACCTGACACATTGCTGAAAAAGTTTATTCATTCATTATAAAAAAAATGCGGAAAATTCTTGATACAAAATATATAGCGATATATATTACAAATAATTAGAATATTATTAAATAAAAAAATCTATTAAAACTTCTTATTAACTCTTGAGACATTACACATGTATAAGAGGCATACTTACGATATTTCTTCTTTCCCAATATGTTTAATAACGTCAACCGATGTAATCCCAATTTTTAAGCCCGCGACATCCAAAATACAAGGATCCGGCATCAGCTTTAAATTCGAATAATTTTGTAACAACTTCCGATTAAAAACCGTGTAATGAGGAGTTGGAAATATAGGTTCGTGATGTGCGTCGCGATTAGAAGCTACCAGCACGACCTGCGTGCTCTTCCTATAATATCACACACAACAAAGGTAAAATTATTCCTTTTATCTGTATCAAATCATGTAACCATAAAAAGAAGTTGAATTATTTTCAAAAACTTGTAATTTAAAAATTCGAGATACTCTATACATTACCGCGACGACTCCATTATTCTCGTGAGAATTTTCTCGAATAGTTCCTGATGCGTGTCCTTAATGAGGTTGTCCTGTATTTCAGGATGCGTGTATTCGAGAAAAGGCCCGATCAGTATCAAAACCTGCGGTTCGTCTGACGCGACCTTCTCCATCAAATCCCACAACGGCTGGTAATGCATATTATTGGACGCAGTGAACGGACCCGCCGCGATGAAGACATTGATTCTCGATTCGATTTGCGGCGTTGACGCGAGCGGCGCATACGATTTCGCGAATATCTCCTTCACGTATAGCGCGTCGCCTACTGGATTGATGGCCTCGACTGCCACGATCTGACCGGAGAACACCGAGTACTGTTTCAGATTGCGAAAGTCTAGCTCGATCGTGTCGGCCACCGAGACGCCCTTTCGCCTCTTGCTACCCTCCAGCATCACCGTATTCGCGGACTCCTTCTTCGTGGTGATACGACCGAATGTCCGAAAATTTGTTTGATTCACGCTTCGTACGTTCTTCACGTAACGCAGTTCGGTGGTATTACCGGTCGCCGTCGACCACGTCTTGAACAGTCTGCTGCCCAAGTTCTGGCCCACGAACGTGAGAAGATGTCCTTGCTTTGAAAGGATCTCGTACATGTACCTCGCGTCACTAGGGACATGCGGCTCTTCAGATTTCGTAACTTCGACATCGTAATTGCCGGTTCTCTTCCAAGACGTGACGGTCTCACCGATGGAAAGTAAAATCTTCCCCTTGTCCGTTACATTACGCTGACTTGGCACGCTTCTACAAACGACAGAACATGTTGCAGAAGCATTTGCAAGAAGTGAAATTGATCCAATCTAAAAACTCTTTTTCAGCGTCCATATATTAGACATATATTTAATTTTTTATATTACAATTTTATATATTATTACAATTTTTCAAATTCTAATTTTCTCTTTAAAAAAAAATACAAGTTTTAGTGTACATTCATACTCTACAAACATATTGGTCTCTTCAGTGTGTTATTACTTAACGCAAAAATGAATCTAATATATCTTATGAAAAGTTTAAACTTAAAGCTGAAAATCCGGGAATTGCGGGTTCAAATTTCTGTATAACAAAAAAATCTGCTTACGAATTCTCGGCGTAGCTAGCTGGTGAAAACGAGTATTCCGTAACTCTCGCTCTACCGGCCCGTGCATCCGCATCGATTTCTACCTCGGGACTTCGCCGCGTGCGCTACGAAGAAAAAAGAAACAGCCGCGTTACCCATCATCTTGATCGCGCACGAACGAATCTACGTCAGCCAGTGATTGACGTGAACGCACACAAATACAAGCCTTTAATTAAAGAGTTTATCTCAAACCGTCTTATATTCGAACCTCTTCAAAAGTGGAGATTACTTGTATTACAAAACTATGAGAAGCCCCGCAACGTATAATACGAGCTTAAAAAAAAACATTGATTTAAGACTGTTCAGAGGCAAGCACTTCAATTATTTGCGTGAGATCACGATAATTGCACCTTTTTCGAGAATCCAATAACATAGACCATTAAATATATAAATCAAAATTGTTAAATTAATGTTCATTTTTTAAAAATCTGCTTTAGACGATCTAAAGACAATCTTTGCATTGAAATATAAAATGGCATTGTATGTACAATTTTATATTAGATACATTTCAATATGTACATTCGCATTTTAATTTATTATCTATTCTACGTGCGCCTTCTGTTTCTTCAAACTTTTTTATATTACAAGTCAAATAAAATTACGCCAACATAAAATAGGAAAAAAAGAGTCACTTGTTATAAATCATATAAAGCCAGAAAGGGAAGGAGAACTTAAGATTTTAATATTAATCTATTAAAATATCATCTCTATTTAAATTCGATTTATCGCATTTTTCATGCTTTTGTTATTCATCTTTTAAGTTACGAATATCAAACTTTTCTATTATTTTTCTTTAATTCCTAGCAGTAGTTCGCCAACACCTCATTTCTTGAGTAGATTTGTATATACCTGTTTATTCTGTAAATTATCACTACCATCTGATATATACGCAATAAATGACTGTTATTAAAATGATTACTATTATTAACGTTTTCACAGAGAAAACTCAAGCTTACAAACTTATCTACCTCCTTTTTTTATAAAGTCGCATTCTTAAAGTCATAGAAGAACTTTTTAGATCTAAGTAACATTAACGACTAATAACACTACCTGCCCATCTTATAATACTACCATTAATACTATAGGAGTCGCATACACATTCTTACATATACACATGAGTAATACATGAGTGTATTTCGCGTGAATTCTACGACGAAGCAAACATAGACCTTCTGTCGCCAGTTCGCTCGCGTGGGCACGTTGTCTTACGAAACACGTCGATATAGTACAGATAACGATATATCCCGGCGGTGCGCGCGGGCGCACACATTCGAGATCCTTCCGATACCGAGACAGATTGCCGTAGACGAGTATGTATCTAGTCACGAAATGAAAGGACGCACGTGCACCACATCCACACTCGTCTATGGAATTATTCTCTTTCTCTGTCTCCGGGTTTGCTTCGCTTCGAGCCGCTAATAACGGTAATCGGAACTCGTCGCGAGATCTCCTCGTCTACGGGATCCTCCGGTCAGTCGAAATCGGTGGTATCCTCCAATCCTATAGGAGTAGAACAGAATCGGCTTTTCTTGGGAAGGTAACGCTGCTTCTTCCGGGGCGGAGAAAAGCACCTCCGATCTCTCCGAAACGATGGCTGCTATGTTCGAACGTGCTTAATGAGTGTGGATCTAGTCACAACTTTATCGACCGTGCACTAGACCGCCACTCATTCGGCAAATCCGAAAAGATCCTCGCGTGGGTCTCCGCTTTTCCGCATTCTCTTCAAGGACCGGCTGATCGCCGCGACGCTCGTCGAGCGCGCGCGCGCGCGAGAATGCACGAGGGAGAAACGGCGAGAACGACGGTTGCCTGCCACTGTAGAGGTTAACTGCGATTAACCTGGCCGCTCTCAGCGTCCGCCTTGTATTACGCATTGTTTCAATCAAGTTCAGAGAGAAACGGTGCCCGCTCGTCCGCGTCCGACGCCGTCCGATCCTCGCTCGCCGCGATCGGCGACTCGTTCGGTTTCGCGCAGCGGCGCATGCGCGTCACGCCGCGAGTACGCTCCTCCGCACGTGACACGTTCCCTCTCGCTCTGCTCCTCTTCCTTCCCCCCCTTTCGCCGAACGGTCTTCACTCGTCGGATGCATGCAGGTCTGTTCTTCGTGGCTGTGCTGCGTTATACTTTCTGCACTCAAAATGAAGCAGGTATCTAATTGGATACCGGGAGAGAAAGAGAGAAGGGAGGCACAAAAGGCTCGGCTCTACAAAGGAACGAACCTCACGAAACCTGATGAAACATTCGTACCAAGGTGAAGAACTTTCCAGAAGAAAACGCATCGTTTTTTTGTTGACGGAATGTAAAGTGTCCGAAAAACAAAAACACCTCCGTTATTTTTAGAGACAAATAAAGAAAAAAAAAAGATACATCAAATTTAAGATACTTCTTCAATCAATGAAGCTCTCGAGTCATGCACTCCACATCCTGCCTTCATGTACTTCTATATTATCACGTAACAATTTATAGAAAATTAAAAGAAACAATGCGACAAACATTATTTATCCAGATATTCATTTTCTCTCAAACTATGAGGTTCACAAAAGAGAAGCGATAGACACTCCAAGAATCGAAGAATTCTACCCCTATGTACAAAAAACACAACGAATATGTAAAATAAAATCAATTCGCTCTCTTTTCGAAAGAGAGAACCGGTTTCCCAAAGCTAAACACGTCTGCCTGATTTCCGTTTGTCTGACTTGACTTCTATTGGCTCCGGAATGATAAGCTAACGGAAAACACATTGTTGTAATGCTCGAACATCTGCGGGGGCAATCCGGATTCTTAACTAATATTGACGAACTAATATCGACGAGCAAACAGCACTGTTAATAAACAGTATTCGGAATGTAAAGTCAGTATAGCGAACAAAACATCTCGCGTCCGATACAATTTCATCTCTAATTCTTACACGTACGTAAAAGTGATGATCAATTTCGTAAACATTAGACGTACTAAAAACGTATTTTAAAAAAATAGAAATACTTGAAACGTACATTACAGCGAGCATTCGGATCTTTATCAGATCTAAAGAGGAAATGTTTTCCTATCTGTTCTCTCTATATCTTTGATATCAAACTTTTAAAAACCTTCCATTCCTAATCCAATAAGCTAGTAATTAGTCCGTCGACATTTACATTAAAGGAAAAAACCGCAGATTATGCGAACAATTTATGCACAACGTTCAAGTCCAAAATATTTGAATAAAAAATCCACAGACGTTACTTACGAAAAAGAGTCACAATCGTTCTTCTTCATCTCGCTTCGATACCTTTCTCAACGTTCCGAAGTTTATTCTCGAAGTCTCTCGATCGGCTGGTTTTCCGGCAAACCGCGTCACCGAGACCGACCATCCCGATCAGCGAGCGTCCGTTCGAACATCCGCGAATATCGATCTCTCGCCTGGGTCACGCGGCACGGAGACCGGAGACGAAAGAAACGCGCGACGGACCGAAAGCCGTGCGGGCGAGGGAAGAGATTGGAACAGTTGTTGTTCAATTGTGCTTAATTGATGGAGAGACACCAACGGGCGCGCGCGAGGAACCCGTCGGTCAAACGCGATATCGCTAGGCGCGAGTTATTCGCGTTGCTTATCGGCGGGAACGCGCGTCCCTCGGCGATTCCAGCGATCGAGGAGAAAGTTCATGGCGAGCGGACGAGAGCCGACAAAGGCCGGCGGGTGTTTTGTGCCGCCAGTGAAAGGTCCGCTGGAAAATTTCGACCCTTTAACGCCGTGGAGCAGCAGAAAAAACCGTCGGTGAAGAATCGAGAAACAGGCCAGGGAAACTTTCTTCCTTTCTTAACTCGATTCAGTGAATTCGCAGCTTATATGCTAAAAGCGAGAGGAAGAAGATAACGTCAATAATTTTCAGAAATGTATAAATATTAGTAAAGATAAATAGCAAGTAAAAGATTTCGTGAATTGTACGAGAAGTTGTACAATTTCGGCGTTAAGGGATTCACATCGAGAATTCTGATTCAAATTCGACGTCGAGAAAAACGAGTATCAGAAATGAGATTTCGATATTGCTGCAGTAAGAATTTAAATGTTAATTTGTGATCTTTAATGATGGCAGAATTTGAATCTCCTCCCTTACAACACCTGATGATGTTAAACAATTAAAAAGTGAAAAATGTACATAAAATTCATAAACATGATAAAATATTATTAAGCACAAAGATCCAGTCCAATCGAAATACTTTTCATAATGATTGGATCATAAGTCTTCTTTGATTTTAATAAAAAAAATTCTCTTCCCATGCAACAAAGAGACTTCTCAATCATTCGATTCGCAATCTCCCGTCGAATCCAATCTTACGAAATCAATATCGAGTAAAATAAAAGAACCACGAAGACTCATTCATCCTCTACTTTCTGATCTCCTTTTTTTTTCTCCCTCCGTCTAATTATATACCTACGTTCCTCGGAGTGCGGAAAGTGTAGCGCAGCGCGTTCTTCCACAGAGAGCGGACTTACGTGGTGCCGTTGAATTATCGTCCGTCGTTGGCGCAACAGGTTGCAGCGGCGCGAATCAACAGGGCCTCTCGCCGAAGCCAACGGTCGTCGCACTCGAGTCCGCGCGACGCGGCGTCTCTTCTCACGAGTGCGCACGCGCACGCGCGGCCGCGCTCGTTCGCTCGCGCGCGCGCGCGCGCGCGTATCCGCGGACGATCGCGACGCGAGGACCGATCGGCGGAGATCGAACCGGCGATTCTTCCGCCTCCACGCGTCCCGTCATCGGGCACGACGAAGATCCGAGCGTATCGACGCGCGATCGGCGGAATCGCGACGTCGTCCTCGCGGCCAGTCGACTCCGAAACCGAACTCCATCATGGCGGCCGACGGAGGGGGGCACCGCTTCTCCTGCCGTGTACCTCCCGCACACACCGTCGGCGCGATCGCGATCGCCGAGCCGCCGCGAAAACCGAGCCGTCGGCGCGGACGGGCCGTGCCCGCGCGATCGCGAGCCGATCGGGGCGCCCGCGGACTTGGGCGACCGCACTCGCGGGGACCCGCTTGTCAAACGCCGATGGCGGCGTCGGCAACGCCGACGCCATCGGAGAGATGCCGGAGCACCGCGACACCGCCGCGCACACCGATAACCGAGCGCGTGCAACTCGCGCGATCGCGCGCGACCAACTCTCGACGGGGCCCAGTCGAGCGCGCGCGGGGAACGGGCCGCGCGTGTCCGCGGCGATCACGCGAGAGACTCGCTCCCCGTCCGCACCGACTACGAGGCGCGCGCGCGTAAATGCCCGAGAGAGCGTGAGAGCCGAGCGACGAACCGACGGCGACGCACCGGAGTCCTTGAAAACTGAAATCCTGCCCTTCGAAAGAGATCTGCTCGCCGCTCGGCTCGCCGAGAAATCAGAGGAGGGAGAAGAGGAAGAACCTTCCTTCTCCCTCCCCCCCCCTTCCCCTTCTCACGCGAGCCGCTGGAACGGCGCGCTTCTCGTCCTCGTTCCGCCAATGGAAACGAGTTGTCCCGTCCCTCCCCCTGCTCCCCGCCGCAAGGGGATCCTTCGTGAAGTGAGCCGAACGGAGGAGGGGTTGCGGTAGGAGATCTACCTGGACGATTTTTGTGGCGGGAATTATGGTGCCAGCATGCAGAATCCTATAACGATGCTGCCTTCCTCCTCCTCTTCTTCTTTTTCGATATCTTCGGGATACGAGAGATGAGTTTCGAAAATTCTCTCTCGATCCTTCGATCCAACGGAAAAGAAACTACAGCATGATATCGCGAATGAAACCGTAGATTCAAAAAGTTTTAAATCTATGAACGAAACGCACATTTGCAAAGAGATGCTTTGTATACATATATGTATGTACATACACTGGATGAACATTCACCATGAACAGTGAGACAATGTTGACAAAATGACAAATTATTCAGGTATCTGAAATATGTGTTAGACAATGACATTCTCGAACGAAACTCATGTAAATTCTTTTAAATAGGAAAAATATTTTTCGAAAGTTTTTCAAAAGAAGATATAATTGTTCTGGCAGACACTTCGATATTCTTATCAGATTGATTTATGATCCTGATATACTTATTAAAATGATTCCATTTTCCAAGAATTTTCACTTTCTAAGGATGTTATCTAGACTCTAACATTCTTTGAATAATAATATTTTAGATATGACAATTTATATCATTCTGTCAACAGTTTCGCATCCGTTGTTCTTAAATTGTAGATCAAGAAATATTAAATTATAATTATAAATTCGCTACAAGTTTGTATAAATTTTTGCCAAATGCTATGACTATATTAATTTGAATGAACAAATTTAAATAATTTTTTTAATTCATATACATATCTATAAGCACGAATTGGCTATGTAATGCCTGTTACTTCTAACTGAATTTATAGTCTAATGATTTAACACATTATGTAAAATGTTTTAATCGAAAACATATCTTTTATATAGTAATAATGATATAAGATGGGCGGCTAGGTATAATAATCCCTAATGTTACCTAGAAATCTTAAGAAGTTCTTCTAATGACTTTCCATTAAAAATGGGATATATGCAAAATAAGAGACTGTTTTGAAATTTGAACCTAGGTCCCTTCCCTTTCGAATCACTCACGTTACAATCACGAAGCTACGCGTCATTTCATCTTTTATATAACAAAACTATAAAAAGTAATTATAAAAACTCACCTTTGATGGTCCACTTTCAGCACAGCCATACATACTAAGTACATCCTCATTTTCACTATATGTTCACATGTAAGGTGTTATATATATTTATGTGTATAAATTATTATATTAATCATTTCTTCTATACGCTAGAACGATGATAATTTTAATATTAAAGGATACCCAGCTTTATTTGTAATAAAGTGTCTTTCTGTTGTACTGTCATCTTGCTTGACATGGCTTTCCGTGGTCAAGCTGTTCAATTTATAATCCTTCAACACTGCGCTTTCCAGCTTAACCAAGGTGTCAATAGTAGGGTCGATATCCGTGTCATTATTGACACAAAAAGTGAGCCACAACTCCGTAAGTTTCTCTACGTCCACATCATAAGACTCGCAGAATTCAAAACCTATGTCACACAAATGTTCAGTAAGAAAAACCAATTCTAACTATCGAATTTGCTTCTTAATTAAAATATCAGGAAATTGAATATTTCCAAAATTTACATAATAAAAAATTAAAAGAATCCAGCATAGCCAGAGTTTCACTAACATCTTTCAACTTTGATCGCAGTTTAATCTAAAATTCTTTCTCTCTGCAGAAATAGAATTGAAAGGAATAAAAGAGCAAGTTTCTGACCAAAGTCAATTATTAATTAAACTTTTTAGGTCTAAATTTTCATTTCTAGCAAAATACAGAGCTGCGAAGATTCTTTTGTTTCAAAAGTGAGGTTATACGAGAGCGAATCAAGTCGACATTCGTTTTGCATTACGCATATCCTTTATTTAAAAAACAAAAAACAAAAAACATACTTTCGACTGATTATTCAAAGCTAAAAATCTATCTTTAATGTAATTTAAATTAAGTTTTTAACAAGTTTCGTGATCGAGACAAAACGTGATTCTGAGGAAAATTTTCGATAGTTTAATAGGAAATGGCGGAGAATCTTAAAAGAATTACACTCACATTTATCGAGGACGTCATCGCTCTCGACTTTACAACCTAAATCCTGAAACAGCGTCCGCAAAGACTCCCGCCTTTCCATCTTGCACGTCGTCTTCGCGCTCGCTTTCACAGAACATATAGCTCGCTTTCGTCCGTTCTTGCCGCCAAAATTCGTCGGATTTAAACCATAGACATATATGTAGACCCAGATGCGGCATTGGTTGCATCAAAAGGATACCCGCATGCGCTCTTTGTGGAGTTTCACTACACTTTCTACACTCAAATTGAAGTTCAATTAATCACTCGAAGAAAAAAAGAGAAATCAAAAAGTAAGTATAAAAATTGAACCGTAAAATTTTTGTTAAACCATAAAATGTATCCTTTGTAGTTCAATTTCTCACGCTTGTCATCTTTCTTCTTTCTTTCTGTTTTTCGAAATGCATTCGAGAGAAAACAGTCTATCTGATCTACTTCAGACCTACTTCACTTCACGCGCAGAAAGCATAATATTTGACAGACCTAAATAGATTTTACATATCTAAAGAAACAAAATTTTTTGGATTCACCTGACAAATGATACAAATGACAAGCGTGAACGTTTCACGCATTGGTTACGAATCACTAGATATATTACTCGAAACAATAATAATAATACAGTTAGAGTTACGAATATTTCAACTTGTATTTATAAAGTAGTTGTATACTTTTATATAATTACAATTATCTTTTACAAGTACAATTTTTGTATTCCATACATGAGCTCGAAACATTCCCAATTTTAAATGCATCCTTTCGTACCATCTTGTATTATGTCCATCTCTACCAAACAGATCAACTTTATCAGGTTGTTCCTTCCTGAAATGAACTGAATTATTCGTGAAACAGCAGAATCAAACCAAGATTGCATGCGGTTTAAACCCGGAAACCAAACAGAAAGATTAATTTTAATCTCGGTTAAACTAACTTTCCATCTTCTATTTCATTGGCAGAAATGGACATTTAGCTCTTGCACTATATAACCCAAAAGACGGGTTGAAGGCATGTACAATACTCCGTGAGCTGATAAAATACTTAAAAAAAAGACATTTAGTGCTAAATTAGTTATCCGCATGCAAGTGTCGAACGAAGCGGACTAAAGCCGGATTTATAGAGGCCATAAACTGTTAACTTAAATCTTCTTCAATTTTTCCTGGCACCTGATCTCTGTCGAGACACAATACGGCCAAATATCAATATCTTATGCCCCCTTAGGAGTGAGATTATTTCAAAGCGTAAAGTTGCATCAACAACCTTCAAAAATTGTTCTTAAAACACGTCCGAACACGTTCGCTACCAGTTCACGAATCTGTTAACTTATTGTTAGACCGAAACCGTAAAGTTTCGACCAATCATGTCATTCGATTCCGTTGTGCGTACACCGTGGATAAAATTTTATGGTTTCGGCATGAATTAATAGTTTATGGCCTCTATAAATTTGGCTTAATTTAGCGACAAATGTCGCGTTAGAAATTAACCACGATATTATACACTCTGCTGGCATACAGCTTTAGAAAAGTTAAATTCGCATATTATATATACACACATTTAACCTTGAAACCAGACAATCGTTGTTACTTTGAGTAAAAAATATAATGTGCGAATTTAATTTAAAACTCATAAAATATAATTATAATGTTGACGAAAAATGATGTTTGTCTTTGTTCCAGAGTTCTATCAGCGTTTGAGATATGTCTGAATTTGGGAACCTTTCGATCCATGACTGAATAAGCCCCGTGAACGACGACTCGTAATTCTTTAATATTACGTTGTTAGAATCAAAGCCTGAAACAAACAGAAACAGTTAAATTTAGTACACATGTACACATGTACACATAAATGTCGGACAATATAAATGTCTAAAAATAACAATGTAATATAAAAGAAAAGTGTAAAAATCTTCGGTACGAACCATCGACAAACGTATTTGATTGAACGAAGATCTTTCTTGGTTCCTTACGAGACAGGATTATGTCTCTCCAGCGACCCCATGGATGCGGTCCGCTTTCTGGCACTTCGCTGTACCTGCCGTACATTTCTGTAACCGCCTCAACATCTCCCATACTCTTGTAAACTTGTAGCTTCAGCAGAAAATCACCAATGGCCTTCTTGCCGACGGTGAAGATTTTGCTTCGGTCGATAGTCATACGGAGGTCCTTCCCTTCTTCCGTCTCGACAACATTGACGAAATCTTGACCCGCTTCCAGGCACACTCTAAGCAAAACGTAACGCGCTTGAGCGTGAGCTTGGGACCACGTTTGCGTTGATGGCTGATACATCTCGAAAGCCTTCGCGAAACCGTTCCACAGCAGAGACATCCAATTCACATAGACTATATCCTCTGCTACTTTTCCCTCGTGACCGAATATGCTCAGAACCTCTTTCTCCAAGCTCAAATAAAGACCGACGGCTTCTGCCCTGCACTCCTCGTACGTGGATCCCAGAGAACCGAATTTAGAATCGTAGGTCTCTCCCTTCAAAAAGAATTTATCAATTTTACCACCGGTAAGAGGATTTATCACTTTCTCTCGGTCGAAGTTGTAGGTATCCGGACCCGTCTGTTTGAATAATTTACCGGTACCGTGACCAAGAAGCTCATGCAGACCAACTTGCATCTCAAAGCTAGCTATTCTATGTTTGTGCATCAATTCCTGGTCGGCGTCGGATAGAAACGGAATCGCGTGAGCGTCCTTCATATGCGCGGGTATAACGTTTCCTAATGATACATTTTTAAAACCCTCGGACTGCCTAATCTCATCGTAATTTGGAATATTTATTCCCGATGGAATAATGGAACCCGCGAACGTCAGAACGTCCAAAGAGGTAAAATCCGGCCTCAAGAATGTATCCTTTTCAAAATCCTTGTTCCACGGCAGCTTAGGGATAAATTCCTCGGCTCTGCTGACCAATGTAGCGAATTTCTCGGACATCTGCCTGTTCACCATCGCCACAAAACCCTCAAATTCGCCTCGCTGGCCCGCAGGGTCTCGATACGTTTCTATAAAACCGATGTAAGTCTCGATAGACGGCCCTTTATTCTTTATCCAAAGACGAGAACCGTCCATGTGATCATTCAAAGATCCCGTTTTAAAATGATCGACGTACTTATCCAGCATATCTTTTTCAATCTGATTCGACGCATGCTCCTTGGCTTTCTGAAGGTTTTCCACGACAGGCACCAAGAGTTTGCTGTAGTCTCCTCTCGTAATTTTAAACTTGGCATTCTCGTATGTTTCCTCAGGCAGTGTTACTTTAGGATCGTCCGACGTCTCCACAGATGCCAGTCTTATCTCGTACACGTTGACGTTACTGTTACTTGCGGGATCTCGCACTACTGTCTTGAAACATCTTGCATTACACGATTCCAATCCTTTATGTTGCATGAACGCGTTGACCTTATCCGCATCTTCTTTAGTACAATTTGCAGAGAAATAAGTTGTGATACCTTTGTCACCTAATCCCAATGATTTCAATTTGCCATCTAAGGAATACAAAAGATTCGAAATGTTATCTAATATATCTTGTATCTCCTTGGGATTATTCTTATAAGCCTTTGAAGCTTTCACTATCGTCTCAAATGCATTTTGCGGAAAATTCGGGACAATCTTTGTATCACCCATGGATTTGTAGTTTCCTGCATTTCCAAACACTCCACAGCTGTAAACCAAGAAAGCCTGGAAAACAGAAGATACTTTGTCGTGATGTTTTGAATGGTCACTTAATAATCTATAAAGAGATAGAAATACGAAAAGAAAGCTCTTCTTACCGTAAAGTCATCTTCGGTAACACCGGCGCGCAATGCCGCATCTTTCAATTCGTCGATAGGTTCCGCGAGATAAATTTTATGTAACAATGCGAATATCAGCGGGGACTCTGGCGATGTCTGTATCAATACTATCAATCCTCCGTTCCATGCGGCCTGGCTCAGGTAATGAGAGTACAACTTTTCCTTCTGCGTCAATGATTTGAATGCAGTGTCGCAGTCTAGCGCAACAATAGGTTGATTGTTCGGTAATGTATATAAAGAGATGTCGACACTCATTGTTGAATAAAGTCGCTGTATACTGAAAAAGACAAATCACACAATAGAAATTATCTCTAGAAATTGTCTATACATGATATTCTTTGAATCTATCTGTAACAACTAATAAATCTGCTCATCATCGATGAATATTACCAAGTAGCACGTCATGGTTTATATATATTTCCTAAACCTATTTAAAAAGTGTGAAACATATCCTAAATGTATAAGAAAACCAACATGTGCTACATGGACTTTGCATTAATCTGACTTTGGAAATCAAAAGTGTCTCTAATTTTCTGCCGCTAACTACACTCGGCAGGCGTAGCTTTATTGAAATTAGACTTTGACATAATAGAATAATACGAAAGATGACTTTGGATCCCCATTCACGGCACTGATACAAACAACAATCAAAGCTTTCTCTCTTTTTCTATTTACAGTCGGAAAGTGAGCTCAGCAAAATCGAGCGTTTCCATTGTTCAGAGAATATATTAAGATATATTAAGAACGAAATATTACTCGATATCCAATGAGATTGCGCGAGATCTGATAACTACTTTACGTCGAACGTAACGCACCGCGAGCAAAGTGTGCCGGTCGAATCCCGGACAGCTTCCGCCCGGCAAGCGATCCTCGCCGCACCCGGCAACGTGAGATGCGGTCCCCCGCGACTCGCGATTAACCTGAATGCATTCGAGACTCGCGACCTCGACATACCGCTAAAAGTCCACGGACTATCAAACGTCGGCGACGGAAGCGAAGTAGCGCGGAGCAAATATATGTAACGTTGAATATAAACAGACACCTCGCTTCGCGCGGGTCTGATAAAATACGACAAAATTTTGAATGCTTGCAAGTCGCTGCCGATTTACATAAGTATACAAAATCGTTGAGTAGCTTGGAGAAAATTCGCTTACCAAATCAACTGGATGGGGGAGCGAGGGAGATCGCAGAGGAAGACGGAGGTCTAGCTGAAGCCGCTGAAGGTTGTTATCTCGGAGTGAATCAAGGAGAGATAAGATAAATTCGCTCGTTATCATAAACGCGCTCCTGTTACTATGGAACGCTTTTTGAACGCGCGTGCCGCATCTAGCTATTCATGAGTCAAGACTGTTCGAGATAATCGCTTTATCATAGGTTTGTTTTTTATTGCTGCACTGACAACACACTACACTACTATGGTCAGAGAGAAACCTGAGAGCGGCCATCCCAGCCTTTTTCGTGGGACCGATATTTGGCCTAGCATCAGCGCCACCGTGGATGTAGAACTACGTTGACACATCCATTTCCCGACACAGTGGATAAATCTCGCGTTTTGCATGGTGTATGTCTGTGCTATATTAATAAAATATTTTAAAAAGTCGAAAAGTGGACGTAGCACGGACACACACCAAAAAACTGTTAGGACCACCGCACAAGCACGTTACGTTACGTTACGTACTGATACGTTAAGTACTGATCTCAAATTTAAATACGTACGTAAACTTAGACTTCAGTCAACGCACAAGCAAAATCTTAACGTAAGCTACGCAGCTTAAAAAAAATTTTTAACGTTTCTTTTAACGCTCCGTTGTTTCAATTTCCGCTTCCTAGACGTTTTGTTCACCCTTCCCTTACATTCGACTTACGCTCCAAATTTTATTTTCACTAGGGTAGAATAACAAAATAGATTTAATCGAACAAATCAAGATCTTTGACCTAAACGAGGATTTTTTAATATAAAATCAATTATTCATTATTGCTTTTTTCGAAATCACATATGATATTAAAGCCGCAAGCAAATTGTAATCAACGCAGAAAAAAGAAGCGAGTGTGAAAATCAATTTGTGACAGTGAAATGTAATGACTGCACATTTTAGTTACTACATTCTCGAAGAACATATGTATACGGGAACATATACATATGTACGAATATGGCATCACATGCATTATAGTGTGGTCACATATATTGCATATTGTATGTACATACACCGATACTATAAAGTGTTTCTTATTATTCTTATTATTCTATACCTTTGATAATAAACATATCATATATTAAGAAATAAACTGCAAAATTTTCATTCTTAGCTATTATATTAGTCACAATTACTCTTGTATTGTATAATGTATTGTAATTAAAAATGTGTATTACAAACTAAAGTTTAAATTTAAAATTTAAATTTATATAATTAAGTTACTATGAAAAATCACGATAATACCATACTAAAAAAAATAACAAAATTTTCAGTACTAACAATATTTTTATGATAAACGAAAATAATACTGAAATTAAAAAACGAGGATATTTTCGATTTATTATTTGAGATGAAAATGAAATCATTTTATTTATTCACAGAATAGTAAAAGTCATTTTGCATTCCTTTAACACAAGCTGACTTCATGCAAAAAGAAAAAAATGATTATCTAAGTTTTCGTTGCACACACTTCATGACATTTAACTTCATGGATTAAACGTTACGAAATGTACGGAGAAATAAGAAAAGTTGCGACATGCTTGGATATTATATCGTATTCAAATAAAATTATAAATCCAAATAATACAAAATCCAATTGAGAAGAATTTTAATCTTTTCTGATTAATTTCTAATTTTTATTCAATAATAATTATGTCGTTTATATAACATTTGCCATTATATATATTT
>VBVQ01003112.1:6787-20588 GCA_011636635.1 Tetramorium simillimum | reverse complement strand
CCCCCCCACCTGTCTAACGGGTCGCGCGGAGCGACCCTGAGCGTGCCCTCGCGCGTGAGTCGCGTGCGAGACTCGAAGGGGAATCCATCCATCCGTCTCTGCGGTGACAGGGGAGCCATCGGCGACGCTCTCGCGGCACCTCAGTGACCTCTCGGTACGGCCAACGACGCTTCGGTGTAGTTCTACCTCCTTCTTCTCCGCTTCATCTTTCCTTCTCACGCGTAAATCGCTCCGCGTATCTCTCGAACGTGAGGCGGTGATCCCTGCATGATCGCGGGAGAGACGCGCCGCGACGCTTTTGCGTCTCTCTCTATCTCTCTCTCTCTCTCTCTCTCTCTCTCTCTCTCTCTCTGTCCGCGAGTAATCGACGCCTCCCGAAAACGGGGATCGAGACCGATGGGGCATAGCTTGGCCGATGAATTCGAATTCCCGGCGTAACTGACAGTGATTTGAGATCGGTGAGCGAGGGTGAACTTGTAAATTTCCGGAGGAAGGTGATCCGGAGCGGAGCACGGAAGTTTCCCCCGGTTTCTCGATTCCTGATTATTGTCCTCTTTCTTTTTTTTTCTTTTGTTCTCCGTGCAGACGCGACTCCGATGATACGCGTCGACAGGCGACCTCCCCATCGATCGCGGTTTACGCTAACCCTTCTGAAATTCATGGAATGTATATAGTATATAGACGGTGTACAGTATGTTACGGCAAAGGCATGAACGTAGTATGCATAATTATTTTATTTTATAAAGTGAGCGGACTATCGATGTCTTTACGATATATTAAATTGCGTTAAAAGAACGTGGCACGTGATATTTTCATATATAATATATTTTTTTATTCAAATACAACAAAACGGCGCGCAAGGAACAATTTAAAAAGCACGTTCTATTAATTAAGAATACTCGTTCACTTTTATATCTTCGATAAATTTTTTTTATTTATTTTTACGATTTGCATTTTATTCATTTGTTGCATTTATTAATATCAGAATATTTGATGTAATATTCATTTTGGGTGTTGCATATTGAACAAAATTTTTATTGTAGACTATATTTTTGTCCCTTTGTCTCTGTTAAATGAAATTAAACGCGGTTCAATTAACGAAACATTTGTTAACGAGGTATACACGTTGCAAAGAGTTTATATCGTGTGGCACAACTTTACTGATGTGTTTCAATAAGTGTTAGACATTATATTTGCTAATAAATTTATATGCTTATTAATATATAGTAGACACGCGCGTTTTTATTCTTTAGTTTCTTTAAAATCTTTGGTAATTGTAATTTTATGCTTTTACTGTAACATATGTCTGTTTCACAAATAGCTGTTTCACAGATACCCATGCATATTTTTATTCGGTAATTATAAAATCATAATCATGATTGATTTGCAATTATATCTAAATTATATCTAAAATTTTAATATATTGCATAACAAATAGATGTTCCTTCAACCGTTCTACATGCACAACCCACTAATTAAGTGAGCTGTGTTTACAATTTAATTAGGAAATTATCATTTGTGCAACTCTTTAATTAAAATTTAATTAATTAAACCTCACCTCTTCGTTTATCTTGTTTTTAATATCGATATATTTCACTTTATAATTAATAATCCATAGATAATAGTAATATCGATGTAGTATACATTTGATCGTTATAAGATTAATTAAAAAATAAAATGTTTGTATTAACAACTGTAATATATGTTGTGTAAATTCTACCTTGGTAAATAGCCTCCCTAAGGACTTGGTTGTTAAGATCGGCATGAGTAGGAACAACGAAAGTGGCGTATCGTTAGCCACGCCGCCAGCGATCCACGTTGGGCCCATCGTCACTCCGGGATCCAACGAAACCATTTCCATCGTGATACCGTTATCGGCACAACTGACCACAATGGCTAGTCAAAAGGTCGACAAGAAGGATTGCAAGGATTGCTGCAAGGACACGAAGCGACCGGTCCCAGTCGTCAATCCCACTCGAAGGTACGGGAAACAAATTCCACAAATTCTTCCGTAATCTATGAATTCTAGATTCTCTCGATACGATCTGCGGACGAAACATATACGTGTGCACGTTGAGTCAGATATAATCTTATTTCCGACGTGTAAGAATATTCTTGGGATAGAAATTCAATTTTGTTGACTCTTAATAATTTCTAAATAATACAAATTTCAGATACTTTAAATTAAATTATTAAATTCTTTGCTACAACTTTCAACCACTTTTTATTAAAATTTCCACTTTTATCTTTCTAATTGATTCCAACGGATAATTGCTACTGGACAACGTTGCGATATTTACTTAAGAGTTCAAATTTTTGGGAAACTCAAGTGCATTCTTTCTCCTCCCAGCCTGAAGAACGACAGAACAAAAGGCTGTCCCTTTCCCACGTGTGCGCGATATGGACGGGCATTCTCCAGAGCGCACGATTTGAAGCGGCATATAGTTCGACACTCGATGCGCAAGGACAAACTACAGCAAACTGACCAACACAAAATCGTTGTCGAGAACACAGCGAGCGAACACGCGACTTTACGCGGCGCCCTTCTGCGCGGCACAGAAGACAAGGGCGGCTATCCCTGTCCGCGGTGTAAGAAGAGGTACCACGATGAGGATAAATTGAAAACCCATCTGGCCTCGCATGGCAAAGTACGTCTTATCCCATACTCTTTTAGTTTTTAAATTCTTGCATCTGTTAATCTCAGAAAGTATATTATCGCGACAATCTTTATATTTTTCTGTTTGTATATAATTGAAATAGTAGAAGAAGAATTGAAATAACCCACAAATTTTTAGCAAAATAAGAGCGAGACGTGTTATACATTAAATATATGTTTCTCAATATGCATGTAAGTAATTTATACGTATTATTATCTGTCTAGACAACGTCAAAGAACCATCACTTGAAGCATGAGCATGGAGGAGAGCATAGGAATGCGCTGCAGAGTCAGGTGATGCTAGATAAGTCCTCGGCAACGAAAAATTCTGCTGAGGAGGACTTCCTTTTGGAAGAAATGCTATTGTTGAAGAAGGAGCCTCGAAGGGCAGATAAGAACGACTCGAAGATCAGGTGCGATTACTGCTCAAAGACTTTCAAAACCAAATGGACTCTGAGCTCGCACGTGGCCGCTCACGAAGGCCGTTTCCAATTTGATTGCGGTCAATGCGGTAAGAAATTCGTGAGAAAGAGCCACTATGAGGGTCACATGCGCTCTCATGAAGCCGCCAGACCGTACGCCTGCGAGCAGTGCGGTAAAACGTTCAAAGAGCTCAAGCACCGTCGCGAACACACCAAGAGAAAGCATCCGACTAATCAGAATGCGATACAAACTTTATTAGATAGCATTGGACCCTGCGCGGCCGAGGAGACAAACATTGACCAGGCCAAATTCACATTGTTAATGCCGGTAAATTTTGGCGCATAAGAGTCGAAGAGGCCTTTGTCGTCTAGAAAGATTACTATGGATCCTACATGTTTAACTAAGAGTTTGATTTCCTGAGAACTTTCGGATCGACGGGTCCAGATATTTTGGAAAAATTGCATCCTTGGAGCTTTGAGCCTTCAATATTTTGGCTTTTTGGAACATTGGGTGCTTGGATACTTGGAATTCTGATTATTTAGAAGTTCCTTAGAACACAATGCTTGAAAAAGTCAGATTTTTATCTTGAAATTTGGATTGCTTGGATTGAAACGGAATCTTCAAAAGTCAGTTTTCTTGGAAATTAATTTCAAATTTATGAAACATAAATCTAAATATATTTCAATAATCTTATACATTTAGATCTTTGGATCCTGTTTTTTTGAATTTTCGGAATTTTAAAGACTCTGATAAATTAACGTCTTGAAGTACTCACGATTCTGCATGTAAATTTTAACGACCAGAAAGTAACATGTCCAAATAACTTTTTCAAGTTGAATGACAAACAAAAACTTAATTAACGTTAATAATTGACAAATCAAAACCATGTGAACATTATGATTATATTCAATTTATTATTCTATACTTTATGAAAAATATAAAAAAAATATATATCTTAAGCCAGAGAATATCTTGTATTTATTTTATTCCTTGATTTCCACATCTGCATTTATTTTATACAAATTTAAAATATATATATAATTATTTATATTTTTCTTTTCTATCTAATTAATCTATCTACTAATCATCTTTTCAAAAAGATTCTAAAAATAATATTGAGACATTTCTCCGAGGATAATTCAAGTGACAAATAAAGAAAAATAATTTAAAATAATTATTGATGAGTCAATAAAAGCATGTAAATTTTATTAGATTTATTATTGCAAATCTATGTAGAAATTTAAAAGATTTTTAAGAACTTGAAAAATTAACATATTTTTGTATCTTATAAGAAAACGTACATATTTACCGTTTCGTTCATAGTTTCTCGCTTGTCTGCAGGCTGAAGCTATCGTTGCAATCATAAAATTGTGACATAGGACTTCTTTGTTTCGCGCAAATTAGAGAGTTCTCATTCCTCCAAAGATCTTGCAAAATTTCTAGGAGTCCCTGTCCCATAACCGAAAAAAAAATCCCATCGATTGTGATCGATATGCGAAAACGCACATATTCTTCACGATTGATCGCGACTTGCGAGCGAAAGCGAAATTGAGTCCGAAAGGAGCCAAATGGGCGCGAAACGCCGGAGAGTGTCCTCACAATGCAGACAGAGCGCACGAGGACGCAAGGGATGCACGTTGGACATTTTACCGCCAGAAATCCTCAGCATCATCCTGAAAATGTTGCCGTTGCACGACGTTGCTTGTATTGTTCGTTTAGTCTCCAGGTAGATTCCTGTTGATCTTGCGGAAATGAAAATTATTTTAAGATTTGTAAAATCTATGTTTACAATGATCACCAAATCTATGTTTACAATGACCTAAATATGTATAAATTAAAAAAGTAGGGCCACGAGTTTAATTATTGAACGTTTAGGAAATAAATTTTTTGTTGTTCATTTGAAGAATGTTATTTTATCAATTTGCGTATTGATAGATTTCTTACAAGTAACTTCTGTGTTAAAAATCTTAGTGATCCTAAATCTGTTTTAATATTTTGCTCTGAAGTTTTTAATCTCAGAATTAGAAGGGAAAGAAACACTTAATGCTTGGAAACTTTTTAGAACTTTGAGATCTAACTTGACAACTTAAAACCATCAAGTTTAAAAGATAATTTTTGGATTTCTTTACTTTTCTTGAAAACTTTGTAAATCTTATGTATACATATTAAATATCTTTTTCTCTGTCTTTCAGGCCGTTCAGCTTTCTTTATTCTAAAGATTCACATTCCCAAAAAAAGTATAGAACTCAAATAACCACTTTCTTATATTTTCCTTGATCAACAGACATTGGTCTGACATTGCTGCCACGGTATTAAACAGCGAATTTCTAGTGATTGGCACAAAGCTTGAGATTGCAATAAAGCATATAAAAGACCTCATGAACAATGTAAAGACTGACACGGAGTTATTAGAGTGCAACAAAATTTTCGACGTGCTGGAACTGATTCGGTCCCAATATCGCATGCTGAAAGCGGTCACTTGGCGGTACACCCATCCAAGGTTTCTAAATCTTCTCTAATAGTAACAGTAGTAATAGCAACAAAAATAAAAACAAGACGAACAAATATTAGATCCTAACGTTATATCATTTTTATTCAAATATTCTCTTTCAATTTGAAATATATTTTGTACTTGATTATTCATTTTAAGAATTATTAACTGTTTTAATATTATAATATATGTAAAAAAAGGATCGATACTTGCCTGCTCATTTTATTCACGTTGAAAAGGTCGCGCGGTTTACCCGTCTCGTGCTTCTACGGCGGTAGGATCCTCGATAATTTCAATTACCTGCTGCAGACGATCCTCAATTCTTGGCGAGGATCGCACGTCTTCAACTATGCCGATCTGCAGATCTTCGTGTGTAGCTGCGAGAATTTCATGGATCACTTCGAGAAGGTCACCGAACGCAGAATAAACGGGTAACGTCTCCTTCTTTTCGCCGTCCCGTCGGGGGGCAATAAGATTTCACGAACGATTAACGCATCAATAATCGTCAATCGAACAGTCATCGTTCACGTTCGTTTAATCAGTAAAGACAAATCGTCAATAGATCTGCACTAGTCTCGGGATGTAAGATCGTTGACGTGCTGGACTGTTTGGAGGAAGGTCGGCAGGTGTTGTCGTTCAGGGTCTCGTCGAGGACTGACAACCCCATGGTAAAGGATTCAGTGTTCTTCAAGAGGATGCGGATATTCGTTAATAAACTCGAGATACAAACTGTAAATTCATGTATTCCAGGTCAGCATGCATCTCAAATACGTTCTGAGCCGCACATGGTTCACGTGCTTGCGAATGCCTAATGCGGGCAACGAGTGTTCCTGGCGGGACAATCAGCGATACATGTATTTGAGATTACGTCGGCTGATCAGCAGCTACAACAGGCATCTGTTCCATAAATTGCGTTACGAACGCAAGCTTCGCACGACGGTTTGTAAAGCTTAATACTAATCGCCGAGACAGTCAAGATCTGTCGAAAAAAAAACTGTTGTAAACTGTTAAATTACTAGTCATTACACAATGTCTTATCGAAAACTCGTTATCGAAACGTAGTAAATATACAAAACGCATAATTTTTTCCCGCCAATTGAGATTCTCGCATTTCCAGACGTCATCTCCCCGAAGACCGCCGCCGGCTTCCACGTATTCGGGGTACGGCGAATACGGGGGACAGTTCTTTTACTACGGTAACATGAGCAAGTATGCTTTTGAGAATAGATTCAAGCACACGAGGGTCAGTAACGCGGGAAACACCGGCGGTGAACTGGAGGAGGAGACCAATAAACCGCCTTACTTCGATCTAGTCATTGGAGTTCAATTAAGGCAATTCTATAAGAATAAAATATTTATAAAGATTATAGTAATTGATGAAGAGTCGCTTCCCAATTCCTTCCCGAACAGTTTGTTTAAAAATCTCTTTGTTTTTCTTCAAACTACAACAGTTCTAAAGCTACTAAAAATTAAGTTACTTTTTTAAATCTTACAATCAAATACAATGTCTGAAATTAAAAGAGATACTTGAATTAAAAATAATTTAATCTCTTTGCTTCGTTCAATGATATAATCATTTAATTTAATGATAACTATAATTTTCTCTATCTAATATTATAATTGATACAATTGTTATAAGTAAATTAATAATTGATCAACGAATGACTTCTTAATTAAATTTCTAAAGTTTGCATTCTTCTCGAGCGCACAAATAAAAATAAACTCTAATAAAGATTACACCGATTACTTAGATGTTCACCAGATTTGGCGCCATTAGCGGCAAGACTAAATCTGAAAACTGACAATCTTGAAGACTGCGGTACAAACTCGCATCAGAAATTGTACCTGAAATTAAGTATAAAATGCGCGGTGTCCAAGACCAACAGATTGCCGGACAGCTTTACCTGGGAAGTGCATGACCCTCGAGAAAACCGTTTGCAATGTCGTTGAATTATATATACATTCTTATATCTAATGTACAATAATATTTAGCAATTAAATCAATTTTTATTGTTATGTAACTAAAAGTGAAATAAAACGGTCCGTACATTTTATTCGAACGCTCGAAGTTTTCAAACTCCGTTTTTCCTATAATTTATTGGAGAAAAATCATAGAAAAACTTAATTTATTTCGTTATATATTGCACGGTAAAAATTTACAATTTCTCGCTTCTGAAATCAATCCAATAGTATAAGTCGCTGTAGTAAAGGAATAGGAGCTTAGATCTGTATTAACGCAACAAAAGAATGATACATTTAAAACCAAATGTGACTGAGAGATGCATTTATTTACACGAGCACTTTCTTAAATTGAGTGTCTTCAATTCGCGGACGCCGTTAGGCTAACCGCTTCATCCTCCACTTGAGGTTGCCACGTGGTAATGTTCAATTTCTTAGCGCGTTTTTCCAAGACACCATAGGCGAAATGATTAAGCAAAATACCTTTAGGCAGGGCAATGCCCTGAAAGCGATACAGACCATCCACGGGCCCGTCCTTAAGTTTATGTACTGCCGACACAGTTACGCGTCCCATCAAGCCGCTATTACCCACCATGGGGCCTTTGCTGATATCTACATGATCTCCCAGGCGATACAACGTTATTCTATCGTCGTTGTTTTTGGCGATATTGGGTATCTGCTGAGATTTGAAAGGATTATCCTGAAAGCAGAAGTATGATTAAATTCTTTTCAAACAGTTTTAAAAAATAGTACGTAAGTCTTGTAAAATAATATCTGACATTTTAATTTTTAAACATCTTTGTCAAATAATCCCCTGTTATAATTGACTGATCGTGAGATATAAAGCGTCGGAAACAAAATCCTTTCATAAAATTTTGCTTTAATTGTTATAAAATCTTTGCGAATGTTCAAGTTATAGTAAATTTGAAGAAACTAGAAGAAACTAGAAAGTTAAAAATTTACTTGTAAAATGTTATTTAAAACTTGGATTCAAACGTAACGTCATAGATTGTTTCAGCAATAACATAAATATATTATTATGCATATATAATATATATATTTATATGTAAGTTTTACAAAGAACTTTAAATATCGGATTTGACTAAGAGCGTCGCGTTTTACTCTGACTGACAGACCGCTGAAACAAATTGCCGATTTTATTCCGTCTTCACCTGAAACATATCCAGCGCAACGCTGCTGGGCACCTCCAACCTTTCCAGGAGCAATTCGCGATTCGACAATTTAACAAAGAGCGCGGACATGGCGCGGAATTCGGAGTCAGTTGGCCGCCAGTCCGGCAGATCGATGAACACGTCGTACGTAAAGCTGCCGGAATTGATTACTGGGATGGGAAAGCTGTGCAGATGCACGTTCACGTGGTCCTTGAACGCGCCGTCCGCCACGGCGCCCAGCATCAACGAGCACGTCCGCCAGAAGGCATTGTTAACCGCGCGCATCCACGGGCTCTGCATGGTCACCAGTCGCAGCTCGCAGTCGCCGGTGAACGGCCTGTGCATGTCCCAAATTTGACCGTCCACCGAGGCGACAGCGGACATCTTGGAGACGCCCTCGGAGATGTGCCTGGCACAGTCGTACGGCGTGGAGATGTTGCGATTCATCGCCATTACGACCTCGTTTTCCGCCGACTTGTACTTCACCTCTATCTTCTCAATCCTGCCCAGTTCCGATCGTTGCCTCCGCTTCTCCTCGTCGAAGAGCTGGCTCCTCCGTTTCCTCGCCTCCGCCTTGGACAGGGTACCGGCGTACCTCGGCGACGCGCTCTGTGCGTGTAGCCTCAGGCCACCTGCGCATAATCTCTTGCATCTGCGGGACAAATTATTCGCAATTAATGTCCGCTTCTGCCAATGTAGATTAACTGTAATCTCGGTTTAATTTACTCTTCATATTTTTCTAATTCTTAGGACTGAAAGAAGATAGAAAGTAAGTTAAACCGAGATTAAAGTTAACTTGCATTGGTGGAAATGAACATGATACAATCAGAAATCACTAAATTAAATTTTCAATTGTAAATAAAATTCTTGTCACGCTGTAATATTAATTAATTTATGTTCTTGCGTTATAGATTACAGTATTAAATAATATTATATATTTACATACTCGTAATGAAACTGAATAAATTTAAACAAGGATACATTACCCGTGAAACATGTTGAGATTACGATTGGAGGTTAGAATTGCAAGCTAGACTCCCGTGGGTTTCGTGCGACCTGACGTGCGCGTTAACCTATTTCGAAGACATCGAGATGACTTTTTTACGCATTCGACAGTAGCCGCACAATGTCCTTTAGTTAAAATTCTAATTTTGAGCTATAACGTTCAGCAACAACGAAACGTGCGCTCGAAGACTCGTTACCAGCTAGACCGCGCGCTTCGACGCTCTCTTTGATGCTTCAATATAAAGAGAGATGTCGGTAGTCTATTCTAAAACAGGTGAAAAGACCCTTCAGAATAACCAGCGGATAGACGCGTAAAATAAATTATATGTTACATGTAAATTGTACGATAAAAAAATATTAAAAGGAAAAGAAAAAATATACATTTGCAGCACAGAGAACCACCGATCGCGATAGGCAGGGATGATGAAGGGATTTAAAAATTGTTCCATTTTCACTGAATTAAATTTCTAATTTAAATCTTAAATTGAAAACTTAAATAATTTGTATAAAAAGATTCTAAACTTATGGAAATATTTTATATATCGCTATACGTTTAAACGTTATACGAGCGACACATTGAATGTAGACTTTCGAATTTCGAGTTTAAACTTTAGTTGGATTATTCGTCCCTGTTTAACTTGATTCACGTCGTACCGGACCTTGCCGGAAGTTGCCGTCCTTTTCGGACTTTCGTCGTCATTAGCGGAATGCGGCCGACACCCCAATCAGCAGACAATGTTTTTAAAATGTTTTTAAAATATTTTATTAATAAAGTTTTATTAATAAAATATTTTAAAAACATTTTAAAAACATTGTCTGCTGATAGGGACGGGGTGCAGACGCGTTCTCGAACTGAACGGCGTCGCGACGCATTTAAATTGGTAAATATAATTGTCACTCACTTGTATTTATCCACAGTACTCGAGAACACACTGTATTCGAGAATACAGTAGGTGCATATTCGGGGAGACGCTATTATAGAGCTATCAGCATCCCAGGTAGCATAGTGACGTCATAATAACGTCATATTTTAGTCACTGGTTACGTCAAAATCACTTTTAAAATGACATTATTATGACGTTAATATGACGGCCCTAAGACACGGACCGATGACGTCATATCCGTGATGTCAAAATGACGACAATTCTCTGACATATATATGACGTATAAAATTGGTCAATTTTTGTCATATTTCAAATTGACCGTTCTTCTAGTAATATAAATTTATTCTTAAATTTTTAATTAATTAAATTACTAAATTGTTTTTAATTCTTTATTTTTTATCAAATAAAATAATGCAATACATAAAATTCATTTTGCGATCGTCGTTTTCGCTGATCGCAAACGCGTGCATTTCTTTACTAGGCCTGCTTGTTTTGCTATATCTTTGAACTAATACAAAAAGTGTGTTATGTTATAGAAATGATGTGCGACACGTATTGCTTTGCACACCGTGGTTTCGTTTATTTCAATAAGACTTATACAATGTTCAATAACAAATTAATTGCTGCGTATCACTATTTTCGCGTCGCATCCGACGTCGCCGTGTGGGGCAAATGCCCTGAATCGGTGAGAATGTATCTCTCGATGCGAACAATTGACTGTGAAATTTACGTCTAAACTCTCGAACTGATGTCGCCCGAATACGAAGAATAATGAGGCTGCCTGGACGAGACGATTATATACCCGTCCGGAATCATTTCCGGACAAAGACCGGATAGACAAAGGCCAAGAAGTAATATTGCGTCGCCAGGTCAAAAGAATGCGTCGCAACTGGCCGTAACACGTTGAATTTTTAAAAAATAATTAAATCGATAAAGTACAAAAATTCAATTTGTTAAAAATGATTCAGTAGGCTTTTGTAAATTTTTAGTATTGACCTATTAATTAACGACATCATAGTTTTGATAAATTAAGTTACCTTAAAAGGACGATTAATTGACGTCATTTTTATGACGACGGTATGTCATCAAAATATCACGTCTGTATAACGTTATTAGGATGATTAAATGACGTCATTTTTATGACGACGATATGTCGTCAAAATATCACGTCTATGTAACGTTATTATTTAATCAACTGACGTTATGTGACGAGAAATGACCTTAAAATGATGTCATAATGACGTCGTACTATGCTACCTGGGATATCAGTCTATTTTTGTTCTATTTTTAGTGAGCAATGAAGATAAGACTGATTGCTGATAGCGCTAATAGCGACTGCCCCAACATACCAAGTTCTCGAAAAAGAAAAAATATATGCTTCGACGATCGGCTGAAAAACGATCCATAAGCTAAAGGTGGTTTTTTGCTATGAGAAAAAATATGACATAGGTACAGTACACTTGACGCGATTATTCTCGAAATATGCAAGTGTCGTATGGGTTTTCTTATAAATGTTTATACATTTTCAGGATCACCAACGATGATGAAGATGAATGGTGAAGATTCATCTATTATTCCTCCAACCAAAAAAAAAGGAAAGAAGAAAAGAATTGGAATAACAGGTAAAAATTTAAGTACAGATTATCTTACAATAAAAGACTTTATCATATAGTACCATGTAGTATATAACACATATGACACATTTCACAGATATCTATCTCCCGGAGCAATGCAGCGAAAAACCTCATGCTAGAGGATTTAAAAGTATTATTTGAATTCTAATTTTCTTTATCTTATAACAAGTAAAATTAAAAATTGTAGAATTTGTTTTGTTTAAGTATATAAAATGTATAAAAATATATTTTGAATAAAATAACTTTTTACGAAATGAAACAGATGTATTACTATGTGAATCCTCTATGGATGATATATTTGTGTACGACTATTTTCTTTTTATTATTAATTTTATTTATCTAGATTATTAATATATGTTTTGTTTAATCGTTGGTATGCAAAGTTTATTGAAATTTTAATAGAAGGTTTAATCAATAAATTAAGGTATGAGATCATAATATTTTAATTTATTACTGATATATTCTTCTATATTTTATCCGTTGTCGCATTATTCAAATAAAATCTGGTCAAGCGCTATTAATGTCCATTCATATTACATCTCTGACTTGAAAACATCAAATCAAAATATTTATATTACAACTTACAATTATCTGATAATTTGACATTGTTATGTCCATTTCTACCATGGCAGATTAACTTTAATTTCGGTTTAACTTACTTTCCATTTTTTTCCAATTCTTAGAACCGGAAAAGCATAAAAAGTAAGTTAATCGAGATTAAAGTTAATCTGCTTTGGTAGAAATGGACATTAAATGTATAATTCGTATATTAAACAAAATTAGAACGCAATAGAATATCAATTAATATAGACACTTCAGGCAGACCCGAATCTGTCGGATTCATTTTAATAAACTGCTCTATCTACCCATGGCAGGTATTATACCTTATTATTAAAAATTTCGTATATAATTTCATATATATGCATACATAAAAGAGTGTACTTGAAACATAAAATTGTTTGATTATTATAAAAATGATGACTTCCAATAAGTCATGTATAATTTTATAATAATTTAGATAAGGAATATTTCGCATTTAGGTATTTTACATTTTAGAATACTTATAAGCGGAATATTGCGTACTCACGTAAGATAATGTTAATATATAGATAGTGTTATTATAATTATTATATTGCATATATATATTATTAATATAATAATTATGATAACATTAAGTATATATAAACTTCAACTATACATGGTCCGTTATTGCGATTCTCTTCTCGCTGTGTTTTCAGCAGATATTAGGTAATTATACATATTGCTTTGAAAAACGTGTAACACATAAAAATACTATAATTTCACTTTGATTCTTCTAAATATCAGTTTGTACCAAAAGAAGATCAAGGAAACGCAAGCAAAGAAGTTTAAAATGGCTTCCTTTAAATACGTTGTAAGTTCTATTTAGTAATTGTTATTCAAGAAAATACATAGAACGACGAAAATATGAGTCACTTCTTTTGAGAAAATCATAACATATACCAAATTTAAAGTTTTATTTAAAATATATAGATCTTAACACATTTTTAAATTTCGATGTTGCCAAACTCTTTACAATTCTTACACCATCCTATAAC
>VBVQ01003111.1:0-20597 GCA_011636635.1 Tetramorium simillimum | reverse complement strand
AGTAATCTTTATTAAAAAATATAATGAGTTTATTTGTGGAAGTTTAAGAATAAATAATTAATAATCATTGACGTTTTTTTATTAAATGAAATAGTTATAATGTCTGATTAAATAAATCAGTTGAAATATCTAACATTAAAATATTTTCTCTTTTTTTAGTTTTATATTCGCGAAACACATTAAAAAAGCTTTAAATGTTGTTCTTCCGTAGCTTATAATATTTAATCCTAGAAACAAATAAAAGCTAAACAGAGGTCGCAAATTTTATTTAAAAATTTTGAAAACGGGGAAAATAAAGTAATACAACAATTAATTTTTCCTTATTTTAACAGATATAATTTATTTTTATTTTATTTAAATATGTACAGAATGAACATCTTGTTTCAATCTTCATTCTCGATGAAATGCAAACACCAGGAAGGAAAAATTTAAGTAAAAATTTTATATTTCAAAAGTGTCAATATTCTAAATATTTGTCATTTTCTTCTTTTTCGTATCTTATCTGTACAATTTACACGGAAATTGAATCTTATAATTTATTTGATATTAAACTATTTTTAACAAACTAAAATTATTAATGTACTATTTCTTCATGATGTTCTAAATTATGATTCTCCTAAAAATCTTACTTATACTTGACAATCTGTATGTAAATGTTTAACAAACCCACGGTTATGTACTGCTTCCAAATATAAATTTGTATCACTCTATCCTAGAACACATTTATTCTAAGGTAATAAGTCTCTATGAGATGTTATATTTACTCATCCCATGGTTGCTTTATCATCGGCCGACATTTCCCATGTATTCTTCTCTTCCTCTCATTGTTGGATTCGTTTATTGCACTTACAACACACGCGAAAATACGACTAATTACGACTACACTAATCACCAGAATAAGATTATCTCACAGCACTCTCGACGTTAATCTCACACGATGCGCACTATACTATTGCATATCGTAACGGAAAGAAAATGCGAAAAAAGTACAAAGCTTTATAATCCCCTCGACACCCGCAAATCTCATAAGTAAACACGATGAATAAATCTCAAATGGTAGAGATTTTTATCAACTCGTGAACGATGTGCAATTACCGAATTTATGCTGTCGTAGATGAATATTAAAATATAAATTTGATTACATTTATTAACTGAACATCATTAAACATTGTTCAATTCAAAGTCTATCCGTCCGTGTACACGCGACGTTCCATTTATGACTGACAAATTCAAAAATGATATTGGTTTTCAATACCGAATAATTAACAAAGTCGAATTAGTGACTAATTGAAACGCGATCATACGAAAATATACAATCAAAATTTTATAGTTAATCGTGAAAATTAATTAATCACGTGGTTTGTTCCTTGTTCGTAAAAAATAATCGCGTTCCGATGCAACAATATACGGAGCAATTCGCTCTGCTACCTGCCGCTTTGAGTCTCGTCGTGCGAATGACGACGCACGGCGACTTGTGTAGGCCGTAATGAGGTACACACAAAAACAAACACCAAGATCGCGTCGCAAATTAATCTCGAGTCAACCTTCTTCGAAATATTTAACATATAATGTGAAATAAATTTTAATCCTTCAATCGTTGCGCGGTCTTTTACAGGTACAACGTTTAATAAAACACATTTTTTTGTAATAAAACACAAACTTTATCATTTGAATTTTAAAAGTCTGAGTAAATATTATTTCCAAAAGATATAAATTAAATTTTCATATTAAATATCTCTTCTTGCGTCGATGTGTTACAAAAAATAGAGCAACGATTGGAGGATTAAATATTTTGTTTCTTTAATTTTAATTTATATGTATATAATTTTCGGTATATTTCGATAAACCACGAATTTTCGTTATTTGAATAATTCGATCCGATGATTTGTATATTATTTCACGATATCAGTATCGAAATGTTAGGCAAATTACATTTAAACCAAAAGTTCAAAGCGCGATACAATATTCGAATCCAAGCGTCGCTGAGAAGATAATTATCACCTGTATATATCGCGAAACAATAGTTTATAATCCCTATTCTCTGTCGTTTCGATTTCTACTCCAAACGATATATTTAATTAATAAGTACAGTCGTAATAAAGCTTATATTTTAATATTGCCACATGCGTAATATGAATTCGGTATACTTGTATATCGCGTTTATAATTTATGAAAACGTTTCGTTTAAATTAAGAACTTATTTATTTTATTTATTTGCGAGATTCGCAGCTTAAAGTCAATAAATCGTGCAAAACATCTACTTTGAAAAGTAATTATCTCTGTTTTGATTTCTCATTAAGGCAAGTTAATAATTGCTTACTGTAATATTTGTGAGCTATGATAACGTTTAGTATCTTTTAATATTTGACGATTTTTTCAGTAAGTAATGCGACGATAAACAGAATGGCTCTCGTTATTACCTCATCATTATTACCCTGACTCGACTTTATTACACAAATGACAAAGATGTCGGGTTTGTGTTAGTGCTGTAAATTGCTATAAAAATATCAAGCCCACATAATATTTTATAAAATAAAGTGCCGCGAATATTCTATTCCTTGCATCTCAATTAACTTTGAACTGTTATTTCATATTTTGCGCTTTGTTTTGTGGGTTCATTAGCGTTGACTAAAATATGATTTCAGAACAATTTAAAAAATAGATATTAATTTTAACTTTAAATTCTTAAATCTGTTATTTAAATATAATTTATTGATTAGACTGAACTTTTCAATAAAAACACGATTACAAGTACGGATAATCTTAATGTTTGAGTGGATTATTATGTACATTGTAATATCCAAGAAAGTGTATCGTCGTAATATTATAGGTGTCATGTGGTGATATAACACCTTTATGAATGTATTTGTATGAAACTTTACGTAGTGCGTTATAAAATAAATCCTACGGCATCGTTTTCACGGCGAAAAAGTTTTCCGTCGATGCTCGACGGGGTGGCGCAAAACGCCGTAAAAGAGGTGGTACAGGATCAAACTATATTGCAAAAGGTAAACTTTTAGTTTTTGTACGGCGCTCATAAATCGTACATGGACTCCATTAAGTCACGGCTTATTAAGCTGTAAACGAAAAATTAGTCCCGGCACGGAATGCTTAATTAATGACCACGTCAAACTCAGAGCAAAGTCTCCGAAATTATGGCGCCGAAGTGTCCTATAAAGTGTCTCGTATAACTTTATATTCAATACGGCTTGCTTCTCCTTGCGGAGTCAAAAAAAATCGATGAACTCTCTCGTTCTTGATACTGTTTAAGAAGTTTACGTTCTCGCAGAATCTTCATCATACTTTGACGACATTTACGACGATCTCTTAATTTCTAAATTAATATTCTTATGTTACTTGTCCTCTGTGAATTTAATCCTATTAGAAAGTTTGCTATCCATGTTTCTTTTACGATAATTTTGCTAATGCTTCTCGTCATTTAATACGTCTCGTAAATTTCATATTTAACGTTTTGCAATGAACGTTTTTTCTCAAGTGTTTCATATATTTAATTAAACATGTGAGTATCAATTCCTTTACGTACTTACGAATGTACTATTGAAATAAAAAATCAAATCATTTTATAATATACTAATTATAATTATTATCATTCAATTAATAATTTAAATATAATGTAAAGTGTGAAATATAAATACCTGAATTCGATAAAACCGTGATGCAGTATCAACGCCATAAAGTCCCCTTGAAGATCGTCCCGCTCTCCGGCCAGGAGAAGCACTCCGTCCCATGCTTCTGGCCGAAATTCCAGTTCTAATTGAACGTGTTTGTAAGCGGCTCGTAAGGCGGGGAAAGCTAGCCAGCCTGACCCAGTAAAACGTGGCGATCTCACTTCAGCCTCTGGAACACAACATTACATAAAGTCTGATTTACTGATTCAACGAAATTTGTTTTGTTGATAGATTTCGTTGACAGTCGTTTGCTTTTGAATTATTTATCATCAGTCACATATCTATATTAATCCAATATCAACGTATTAATCAAAATCAAAAGTATTACTTTATGATGGAATTTTTTATAAAGAGATTAAGACAATATCTCAATAAATACATTTTTTTGAAAGTATCACGTAATAATCACGAAGGATACGTATCTGTTGCAATTTGCAGCCGAGATACGTGCGAATGGTTAACATGCTGGTATCGTCGGCCACTTTCGAAGGATACATCGACTGGGAGGGAAAAGAGCGGAAAATCGGGAATTCCGGCCGCACGCGAGGCTTATGGAACGTCCCTTTACCCCCACGATCTACAACCTCGTATCAATCACGTGAGTGTACCGCAGGGTGTACCCGTAGAAAGACCTCGAGCACGTGGAACACGTGAGCGTAAGGGTGACGATAAATCAGGCCGGACCAGAAGAATAGAAAAAGTGCGCCCGTGGGGGCCTGGAAATGGAATTCCAGTTCTTGATAGCGCCGGGAATCCTCGACGCTATCGTGTAACAAAGCGTCGTTCGCCTGGCACAATCGTACGCGCAATTACAACGGGTGATATCGGAAAGACGGGGAGAATTTATACGTGTACTGACACGTTGTGTTAGCGCGAGAAAATATTTTCGATCGATTTTTCTTTATTGCGCGGCCGCAAGTTCAATTTTCAAGTGTTGATCCTAGGCGCATGACTTGCTGCAGCGATACTCGTTTTATCATTCAAGAGATTATTGTGTTTTTCACAATTTCTATAATTATCTCCTTTTTAAGATTAATGATATATTTAAAGTTTGGTTAATTATTATTGCAAGTGGTGTCAAATTATAATTTGACTTTCATTAACTTCATATGAGTATAAATTGATAATTATCAATGAAACAACGAGACTGCATATTAATATAAAGTACCAGAGTAATATAAAATTTTGATTAGACAACTTAATAACATATAGTCCATGTCACTCATTTGCTGCAATAATGACGATATTAAATTTAAAAATAAAGTTTAACGTCAAACAGAAAATAAGTTTAAATATTTTGAATTATTAAAATTTTGTAACATTATTTTTAAATTGTGATTTTTTGGTGTAATAATTAATTGTAGAGAAATAAAAATATCTAGCTATACATTACTCTTCACATTCAGTATTGAATTCTCACCGTTCTTTTGCAAACGATCTAAAAATGACAACTTTTTAGTTATGTTGTAACAAATTGAGCAATATATTATCAAACGTCAATACAATCAAAATCCTAATATTTTATAAATTTTTTTATCCGTAGTTGAATAACTAAGTTGTACTCGGACCATATATTCTCTCTTTGCAGTGGAACAAGTACATCGCAGGCAGACCATAGATTCAACTCTCACAGTAGAATAAGTAAATTATAGTCGGACCATATATTTCTTCCTCTACCAGTAGAACAAGTACATTATATTCGGACCAATGCAATTCTCTTTTCGATTACATACCCATGTATTTTCAATATGCTTAGAATTAACTGCATTGCAGTTACAGGATTACCTTCTCTTGCTATTCCATTTATATTCAAATAAATATGACAATTTATACTAAAAAATCAGTAAAGAAAAAGGAAGAACCGATACTGATACGCCAGTGTTGTAACTCTCAATCACATGGAATAAAAATATAACGCTATTCTAAAACTTACTATAAAAAGATAAATTTATGTCAAATTGTAAGATCAAACTTTAATTATAATTTTATATGTACATATATACATATGTTTTAATATATACTTTATACATATTTTAATTTCTTTAAATATCTTCACTTTATTACATGTAAAATTTTAAATAAAATTTTGACATATATCGCACCTAATATAAGCTATAATAAAAAATTAATGTTTTTTTTAGCAACACGATTAATAGCAAATGAGTTAAATTAACAACTAAAAAAAATTCACAGCACAAGTATAATAAAAGAAATATAACAATCTCACATTACCAATATTATCTTGATAATTTTTTTGCATTCCAAAAAGGCGTTTAGAATGCATAATAAATAAATAAATTTCTTCGGTGCCGGAAAATGCAAGGGGCAAAAGAGGAAGCGCTCATTGATTAAGATCGAACATTTCAAAGTTATCGTCTGATGTTCGCATTGCGCTTGACTTAATGCGAGAAACGAACTTTCGGAGCGGGAGAAACAACGTTTCCGCCGCTCGCGGTTTAGTGAAGCGTGTAAACTATCGGACCAATCGAAGCGGCGGCCATTCGAAAAGAACGGCGATAGTAACTCGTTTCCCGCGGCGACTTGATTGATCGTTTCGTCATTCGAGGCGTGCCTTTATGCAAATTAAGCGGATCAAAAGACTCCCGCAGTTTCCATCCGAGCTTTGCAAGCTGGACATAACTGGCGTCGGCCTTTTCAACGCGCTGTTTTATACAGCGCGAATGTTAATGAAGATCATTTCTTCGCCGTTAAAAACTCTCATCGCCAACTAGCAAGTGTAACTGTTAAGTATTACACCTAATATAAATTTACTCATTCAAATTATATAAAAATATTTTGTAGAAATTTAGCGCATTAAAATCTTTATTAGAGGAGAGGAGAGAGTAGCATAAAAGAAATAATAGAAAAAGCATAGTCATTAGCATAGTTTCAAAACATATTTTTGAACGTCGTGTGGATTATACACATACACATTTTTTCGAGCTATTACGTAAACCAAAGACTGCCCTTTTTTAAATATCACATCTCTTTTTTTTTTCATTATAATATTCACTTCTCTCTGAAAATTTTAAAATTTTACTTGTCGATGGTATTACTTATGCCAGCTAATAAAGTGGAATTCCATCGTCTGACCACTCGCCAAAGCATAATAACCGAGGAATAATTTACATTAAAAAAATGTAAAATCTCCGTATTTTACGTTTATCACTGGGTCAGTCTTTTATGTGGAAATTCTGCATTTCCAGAATATTTCGCCGTATAAATGAAAGTGCATAGAAAAATGCATTTACAATATAAATAAAGTAATATACGATATGAGTATGTAAAGTATGAATATGTGTTTATATTGTGACAATAATTTATACTAATTTAAATAAAACAGAAATAGCTACGGTAAAAATCATAAAATATAGGTCCGTGTAGAGTCGTATTTCTAGTAAAAAATCTTTCCGAAACTGATCTTGCGAAACCGGTCTTGTTGGAACACCTTGTAGATATATAATGCGTTAAATATTTCAAAGCGACGAGACTGACTGTACATACCTTACTGTTTGTTTTGATGGTGAACACCGTACTGCTGCGTATCCAAGGCTACCGCGCGCCGTGTTATCATTTCCGCGGCGTGGCTCGAACGAGCGAGTAACGGCGCGAATTATTCCGTGTCATGTATTAATCAATGAAATGTGCGATCGCGGCATGCATACATGTACTAGGGAATATCAAATCATCGTAATTACTACAGTAAACAATTATTAGCTCGCACTAATAAAAATTTATAAATGTAAATCTGTTTCGCAGTAAATTGCTTATCGTAACAGATACTTCGCGTTTTTTGAAGCCGTGAATCTTGCAAATAAGCAAAACAAACGAATTCTCAAACGGTACAAAGTTTTCATACATCAACGTGCAAATCTTGAATTTATACTATGTATGGGACAGTGCTAAAATGCAAGCTAATATTTATTTAATTAATTAATCTGTTAAAATAAGACTCGGAATAATAGAACATGAAGATTATAAACTATTATGCGACATGTATGAACGATAATTATCTATTTGATGATACTTGGATTTGAGTATCACCCTTTGAAGTTTCAATTTAAATAATTCATTTAGCAAATATTATTCATTGAATCGAGTTGTTGTAACAAGAACCCATATGATGTTTTGATAATGAACCAAACGTGGAAATGACAGAATACTTAAAGTTTATCTCGTAATATGTTAAATATTTCATGAAGGAAAAGTTATTTAGGTCTTGATGTATGTACATTACATACATTTTTTGTGCATTGTTCACTACAGCGCGTAAGACCGCCGTGCGCCGTTAATCATCATTGTCACGTTATTCGCACGACAAAACAGTAGGTACCGGAGCAAATCGATCCGGGTGTTGCATTGTCCATTGAAACGCAATTAAGTTTTACGAACAATCAACAATCCGCGCTGTTAATAAACTTTTGCGATTGTATATTTCGGTATAATTGCATCTCAATTAGTCATTAGCACGATTTTATTAATTGCACGGTATTGAAATATCAATGTCATTTTCGAACTTTTTTGCCATAAATAGAACGTACGCGTTACGAAACGAATCGACTTCAAGTTTAGAAGCGTATTTAACGTATTTCATCAATAAGTATCATTAATGTTATATTTAAATCTGTATTTGAATATTCGTCATCTGTGCGAATATGTACATGTATATAGAGTATAAATTTATTTATGTCGTTCGTGATTTGTTAAAACTTTCCGTCATGTAAGATTTTATTTTATTTTTTATTCTTATTTGCGAGATTTGCGATCGTGAGAAGCTTTCTGTATTTTCGTGTTCTTATTCCGTCGCAATATACAATAGTAAAGTACGTCGCGTGCATTTGTACATCAGGGATGGTGTTCAAAATGCTATATGACTATTATATTCTGGCAATTAGTACACGCGATCGTAATTAGCTATGTTTACGCGAATGTTATATTGTGAGTGCAAAAGAGTGAATTTGAAAATGAATGGAAAAGAACCGAAGCGGCTTCGAACGATGGCGGAGCAATCATCATAGGTGATATATTATTTTTTATCTTATTAATAGATCTGCATGAGAATGTTATATTAGATACATATTATATGTACATATTAAATGCGTGTATATATCAAATTAAGAGCATAAAAAATATACGTAAACATAACATCTTATACATATCTATTACGTTGAAATGAATGAGTTAAATTAATACGATTATTTAATCTGGGACTTGATACATGAATGTATTGAAGTATGATTTCATGTTTTGATTCTCGTAATTTGTTTCTCAACAGAATGTGAACTCTCAGGTTGATCGCTAATCAAAGTTGAACCGTGTTTGTCACAAAATATGAACCTTTATGTTGGTATCTCATTTAATACACCTTTGATACGAGATCCATGCAACTATTGTAAATACGTGTAATATGCAGAAATTTATTGATTACATGACGTGCACCCGTGTAATGGCTACATCGCTTACGCCAATTATTACATGTCGATGACGTAAGGTCTGAACATTTCGTATCCGCGAATGTTTCATAATTAGTTTCGTGTGGTTCTGACAATTAACAGACTCGATGGCGGTGACATAGACATCCTGTAATAATCGTGACAGATCAATGGTACGTTACAAACATGTGCCAGCCATGCCAGCTATTTTCTCCGGAACATTACCGACCAAAATCCGGATCGTATCATCGTTAATGTCCGCGTCCCATTCCCGTACTCGCGTTGTTATCAATACGAGACAAAGAGAAATGTCGCGTATCGAAGCTTTCATGATTATACAGGAAAATTATGATGCACTGCAATTATAACACGTGTGCGATGCACACACGGTGTCGATACTGTAATAGATGTCGGTAATCGCGATATTGTCGTAAATAAAACCGATGATATTAATTGTTGCAATAATAGGTTGTAAGGTTTTAATATTTTTCAGTGCATGTGAAAGGACATTATTTCGATATATTATATTTTGTGGATATGAATGTTGTATGTGTGTATGTACAAATTCATACATTTTGTACATTAATATTTGTGTTATAGACATAAATAATAACGTTTAAAATTTTTCATATCTTTTATACACCCAAAAAAAAATTTTTTTTTTATTTGACAGAGTAAGTCATTTAAGCTATTCGAAGTAGCGTGAATCTACAATTTTCCCCATTCAGATTTTAAGAACTAAGCGGCCAACGTAATACTACTTAAAAGTCAAATACAATCATAAATCCGATAATGCAAGATAAAAAATACTGGAAAGTTACTGGAAATATCCATAATTAAATATTTGACATAAAAGAGACTGTAAGTGCCAGCAAAAATTGCTTATCTCTGGAGATGATATTTTGCTTAATATTTATTACGAGATGTAAAGAAAAGTTCTATGCCGAGGGCATCATAAGCTGCTCATAAATAATATTTCGCTCGTGATTCTGATAAAATCCTAATTTATTCTCAATGGAAAAATAATTTTTGAAATCCCTCTTAGCAGTTATGTTACATTATACTTTCTTCGTACAAATACATGTTTCTTTTTCCAAGTTAACTACAATTTTTTAAGCAGTTAAACTAACATGCTGCTTGATTTCAACAATTTGTCAACACTAACGGTAAAAAGGAAGGACACAAGATTCAACAGTCATGTGATTTTCCATTACGCTTCCCATCTTCGTTGTTCACGTCTGTTTCATCAATTTTCACTTCATCCTCTATTTACACAAGCGTACACTTCAATTTTGTCGACACTGGCGAACAAATATCATCTCGGTGGAACTACGACGAGGGTTGGATCTGCGGAGAGTACAATTTAATTGGAAAAAAGTTAACTCGCGATGTCAGTATCAAAGAGCAATCAAAAGGACGTATGTTGGCGCGTGCCGAACGGTGTGTCATAAGTCAACGAAGAACAGTATGCAGAGCACGACTCGTACATGTTGCCGTGCACTATCGATTTTATAATCAAGGCAGAGGCAGTGAACCGCGTGCTCTCGTTTTACCACCCGCGATGCCGTCCCTGACACCACGCGAACTTATATCCCGGACGTCACGATCCTGAAATACCTTGCGGTGTACACAAAAATTTCTAATAGTTCGAGAAATATTTCACGCGGGCGATTTTATAATAGCATTCCCCCTCGAGTCAGTAATAAATAAGGAATATTTTTTGTCATCAACCAGCTGGATTATCAATCAAATAATGCTTCTTTCGTAGAATATCCTGTACAATACAAAAATTAAAATTTTAAATATCACATGATCGATATAAACAAAATTGGCACTCGATACTTGAAATAAAATTATTAATTTTTTAATAATAAGAAAAACTGAAAAGTCTAAAGCAAATAAGAATGAATGAGATATTATGCTCATGGATCGTGTATTAGAAAATTTTTAACAGGCATCTATTACAATTAATTATTATAATTTTTACGATCGTAAATTGTGTAATTGGAGTGTGTAAAATCGGCGGGTTATTCTGACCGCGTAAACCGTAACAGTATTTCCATGCGTTTACCCAAACTGCGATCAGAAATGAACCCACTATCGCGTTCGCCATTAACGAATAACGTTGCGTGAACGCGCAAATAAATTCTAAAATTAATTGTATCGTTGTACGCGCGCGACGGCGCGATCTGCATAATTGGAGCGGCTACTCGTCGCATTCGCGTGGAATTATGGGAATCCCTACACGCGTAATCCGGCAGTCGTCGTGCATGTGCTCGCACATGCACCTGTTGTGGCGTATCCCCTGTCTAATCGATTGACTATCCGCTGTGACGCGACAAATTGCGTTTGTCCCTGCTGCATTATGGCCGACACAATGGCCATCCACGTGCCCCGTACCCTTTTTGCTCTCATCGCCGTAACCCTTTCGCCAGCAATCGAGTGAAGGTTGCCGTGTGACCGGGTCGCCTTTTTTCTCTCCTCACGAGCATCGGTGAACGCATCGATGAACGTGAATGAAGTTTTACTCTTTCGCGAAAAACCAGATCGTGCCCCTCTCTCGCGAGCGATATTTTGCGCGGTCGCCATCATTACCGGAATAACAAACTTCGCTGGTAAACACGTCGAATGCAGTGCAAGTTTGATTGATTTTGCAAAATTATTCGACTGAAAAATTTGCGTCTATAATTACTGAATGCAACTTTGTTGGATAGCTTTTCCTAAAGTTACCTTATCGATATCTGAAAAGGAGTTTTTATATTCCGCACGCACTCTCTTTTTTTTTCACCAGATTCTAAATTTTATATCTTTTTAATACATGGCGTTTAATTAGTGCTAGCATAAGAAGAAAGTCATTTGTGCTTAACACTAAATGCATCTCAAGAATATATAGAATTATGTACTAAAATGTATATTTTGCAAAATAACGGCAGTAAAAGATCGATTAGCGGAGGAAACGAGTTAAATCGTCCTTTGAGAACGTCTCAGTAACGGAACGTCGAGTTAACTCACCGTCAAAGCCAAATAATTAAATTTCTTTGGAAACTGTTAAGACATCGTGTGGCTTAATGTAAACAAAAAAGACAACTGCCATCTCAAAGAAATCTACATTAAAATTTATTAAAAGTAAGAATTGCGTTTCTCTTGTGTATATATGTATCTATTATAGTACTTAAACCTTTTATAAAATGTGCCTTTGTGTTTAAAAGAAAGGATTTGTTTTATAAATCCAAATGACTTTTCTAAACGAGTAAACGTAGCGTTGAAATAATCTTTCGTTGCAAGTTTGAATTACGACGTAAACGTTGTCGGAGTAGCTGCCTAACGTAAATTTGCCGGAGGAGTTATTTTGACGTGCCGTGCTTTACGAGAGGGAGGAAGAGAGAGAAAGCAGAACGCGCTCACGACAAACAATTCCAAATATTCTTTTGTGTTTGGTGTACGATCAATCGGGATTACGTAACGGCACAAAGTGATGCCTCGACGGACAAAAATCTGAATTTTCTAAAGTTATTCAAAAGTTATGTGTGTTTAGATTCCCTACATAATCTAAAAAATTATAATAAAAATATTGTAGATAGCAATATTTTTAGATCAAGGCAATTACGTCGATCAAAGTAATTACGGAGCGCGGATAAATTACTTTTGGAAATATTTTTTAACCGTTCAGAATCCCTTTGCTATTTTTTGTGACGTTAATTAACAGGGTCTTGAGAGATTCTCATAAAAAATTAATTCATAGCTTTTATAGCTTTTATCAAGAATTTAAATATTTTTTTGTCTGTATTTTTAGTTTATATTTTATTACGAAAAAATATATTTTACTAAGCATCGATATCTTTTACTGATCCCGCTTGAATGATTGAAAGATTAAACATATCGATACGCGGAATTGTTCCGCGTTCTTTCTTAGGGGTTGTGCGTCGCGCCAAGGAATGAAGACCCAAGGAACGTCCGAATTTTTTCGCTCCTGATATGAGTAAGCGAGAACTCCACGAATTCGCGTGACCAGAATAGTCTTTCGAGTAGTCGGCAGTATCGACAAAACGATTATAGTCACACGTGTATGTTCATGTATGTGCGTTTCTGTATATGCATGTGTGCGTTTCTTACGAGAGCTGTTAGACTCTGGGCAGCTGTTGGCAATAATTGCTGGGTGGATCGTCGCGCTTTACCACTCCCTGTAGGAAGACACTTTCGCGAAGCCGGTAAACACAGCGATATATCGGGTCGTCCAAACAAAATTGGTCCGCTTTCATGCGCCAGCTACGGTAATCCCGCCCCGTTTTCATACTCATTTCATTTCCTCGTCTTTACATCCGCGCTATATGCTGAACACCGCATACCTCACATGTTACACGCACCATTGAGTCACCACATTTCGAACAACTTGCATTTCGTTACGATTTAAATCGTGTTAAATTAATGCAAGGTGACTGTTGTATATATCGAGAACAAACGTTACAAGCTTTTCAGAATTTATAATTTATTGATTAATGAATTGTCGGTCTTAACGTATTTCTTTCTATTCTTTTTTTCTATGAATTAAAAAACTCTAAATTCTTTTAAAATTCTCTTTTTAGATCAGAATATAATTGAAAAAGCGAAAAAGTTTTTTGTGGCAACCTGCTATTTTTCAATTTAGGTATTTTTAGACTTTTTATCAATTTTTCAATACTTTTAATATCGACAGTTACATTTTTAATTGATTGATATGATTTCTCTTAAAGTTAATATTTTTTTTATTCTCCCTGATTAACTTCGAATATTGTATAAACCTGAAAAAAGAAGTAAATTTAATATTGATAAAATTTTTAAAAATAGGCGTTCTGACATAATATCTTAATATTGTGAGTATTACCAATGTAGCGAAAGCAAAGTATGCCACGAGCAGCGAGGATCGATAGCTCCGGCTCTAACTTCGGTAAGTGCAGCGAGCTGCAGCTTTTGTCCTTTCGTAAATATTGACCGAACGTAGCTCGTTGCGCAGTATCGTAAGCGTGGTATTAAAAACAAAGGAGTGATCGATCGTTCTCCATATAGATTTCTATTTTTTATTATATCTCTGGACGAACAAATCATCGTATCACCGTGTGCGATGCATTCCTAAATCTAGATTAACGTATTGTAAGATAATTTTTGGAAAAATCATAACTCTTCAGAGGAAAATAGTACTGAATGTAATTACCAAAATTGGCTTAATACGATCGCCGTTAAACATCTTTTTAACACTTTGACACACGTTCCTAAAAATTGTTTAACTATTTTTTAGGAAAAAAAAACTTGATATAATATTCGAATTTTATTCTCTTGATATGCCATACTAGCCGTAAATAATCTATGGAAATAATTCGAGTTACCACGTACAATAATTCAAAATTGAGTATATTACATTTCGAGATAACGAGATAATCAGCAACGAACGTGTTAAAAATATAAACTGGTATGAGCTGTTTCGAGGAAAGCAGGACGTAATTGATCTCACTGCGAAATAGACTGCATTTTTCAACAAGTCACCGTAATTTTGGAAAGTGCTATTTTCTTCGAGTGACATATTCCCTTACGTCAGCGATCTTCAAAATGTGCTTCACGAAGCTTTCTGCGGCACTCGCTGAATGTAATAACAGACATATTATTAGCAACATTTTAAGATATTTATTGCCGAAAGATTCAAATTTGAAAACTACTCTTAATTATACTTTGCATAACATTTCATCTAACACTTGCAAATATGCTACTTCTCATTCTTGAATTATATTTGCAATAAAATAGGTAATAATGTATAAAAAAGAATAAATTCATTTTATATATTTTCAAACTCTTGTAAATCTTTAAATTTCATTTTAACATTATTCAGTAGGATTTTTACATATACTCGAATACAAAATAACATTAATAAAAATTACACTTTTTTTAACATTTTTAATTCTACAATAAATTATTTAATTGGAGTTTAAGTATTTATTTTGTGTATTTTCTCTTTAGTTAAAGTTGCTAATGGAGCGCATCAACGTTTCGATGACGTGACATCCCGAACTTTTTGACATTATTATAGTAAGATTCTATGTTATATATGAAGACAAGATTTTAAACGGAAACTTATTATTGGCACATCAGTTTAAGTATAGGTGAAATAATCTTTGGAAAGTTTTTAATGCGTTCGAAACTTTAAAGAAAAATCTAACGTTAAATATAGTTAATTTTTCGGTTGTTAGGATTATTAATTTTGCTACTGAAAAAGTATTTTGCAAACAAGAAATTTGAAAATTGTTATCTAACAATAAGATTATACTGTAAGCTCGCAATCATACGTTCCTGTTGTACTGGAGTGTATAAAACAAAAGTATTTAATGATATAATAACAACTAGTATTATGGAGTGAAATCCCTTTTCCTAACATGTCGCATAAAAATTATTTAACAGTTTAATCCGAAGTTCTATAATGGTATTAGATAGCAAGAGCAATTACATTCCGGAAAAGTTGATGAAGACAACTTTATAATAGCTTTAATACGACAGGATATATTTCGCTAATAGCTTCGTACAAAGTAATTTTGACAATCTCTCTTCCTAAAAATACTTGTACCTAAGTATCGTGAAACACGGCACAATCAAATATTTATAAAAAGATCGTGATTTTATTAACAGATATTGTTGTGCGGCTCTTTAAAAGGATTTTCTCTTACTCTGTCCACTTATCGCAGAAGAACGGAGAATATTTACAAGTTACCAGCAGTTCATTATTTTCCTCAGGAAGGATAGGCGAACGTAGAATGTGCTCGCTATTCTTATTGAATGAGCTTAACGAAGTACACCGAGTATAGCTTCGAGTCGTAGGAGGAACGGGAGTAACTTTTAACGAAGCACGCACTCCATTACGCGCGGGTTGTAATGCAACTCGCTCGTCTAAACGCGCGCGTTCGCTTTCTTTCCAAACAATATTTGTCTCGTTCTGGAACTACTGAGCTATTCATTCGCGTCCGATACACTTTACGGCTATGTCAAGAAGACGGAGCAGCGCGGTTGGACGCGTTGTAGAATACGAAAGGATACTCTTTTATTCCTGAACAATGCTCGAGTTGTACTACTCGAAAGTGTATGTCTGAGAAAGTAGTATAGGCTGATTTTAAAGTGGGTTAACTCCGCAGATATATTTCGTGAATAATTTAAAGTTGACATTTTTAACGAAAATTTATTTGTACTTTTTCTTTCTTAGTTGATATTAAATATTTTGAAAAGCCTAACACACACACTAAACCTTAAATTTTATTAAAATACAAACTACATTTGAAAAAAATAAAGAATAAAATTTTGCTACTAGCTTCTGTTTCTGAGAATTAAAATAATCATTTATAAATAAATAATATTTTATATTATAATATTTATATTATTAATTAATAAATAAATTATTTAGAAATAAATTATAAATTTTGAAATTTTAATTTACAGTTATATTAATTCCAAGATAATAATTTATTATCAAAATGAGAGAGAGATAGAGAAAAAGAGAGAGAGCTATCGAGATTCGCAAGTAATTATTTATCTCAAGTGTTTTTTAATCTAGACAAAAATCTGCGAAGTAAATAATTCGTTTAATCAATCATTGCTTTAACAATATCCGTCGCGAAGCAATGGTCTCGGCCGTCGGGACGAGAAAGAATACGACGGAAAAACGTTACAGTGCAATTACGTCGTCGGGCCATGCACGCTCACCAAGTTATCCGTTAAATTATCCCTGCAGTAACATCCGAAACGAGCGGCACGAAAGTTCAACGCTCGTTAAGCACGTGCGCGGGGCCTTGCTGCGAAGTTACGTCGTTACACGAGGAGGGAAAACGTCTCCGGGAAGCTGGGAACACCGGTTGGCTGGTTGGCTGGATACACGCGAACGGATGTTACCCTCAAATACCTTTAATAGGGCGCAACACACGTGTTTTAACGTTCCAAGATTACGACATGCTTGCTAAGCTCGCTAAACATGACAAGCGGGCTTTAACACATGTTCACGAGAATGTCATTCTACGCTGTTCCCCATCAATTTTTAAGACCCTGCCGATTCTTGACATTCATATAGCATACATGAGCAAAAGTTGGATGAGATATTATCGGTAATTTCGGAAAGTTTCTGTGGGACCCGAATGCTGAAGAAAAGAACAATAAAAAGAAATCACGATTGGCATTATTTAAGTTTTCTTTTAAGTTTCAAACTGTTGACACAGTTTTTAGATGGATTTCAGACGCACTCTCCGGAGTGAAAGAAGTTCGATTAAAACAGTTTTAACGTAGCATTCAGATTAAATCAATACTGATCTCAGAATTTCAATAATAACGTGAAACACAGCAATATTGGAGATTAGTAGGTACTATAATATTAATAGCTTGTTCAATAACGCGGAGATAATGATAATATATCCATTGTAATGTTCATTCGTTGATGGAAGCCGTGTAAGGGAGAGAATATAAACGCAAGTTTTTTTGCGACTGTCTGGAAAAAAAAAGTTGGAAATGCTGATAAGACTTCAGCGAACGGGTTGCGTGCCCTATCACGAAGTTTGATATAAATGATAATAAGCTAGCGAGTCAGACATTCCTGGCGAACACGCGAGCTAGCGGAGGATTCCCTTCAGTCACGGCATCCGTGGCCCTTCGATCGAAACGCCGCGACGCGCCACGTCGCGTCGCTACGCGCCGGTCCCCTTTTCCGCCTTCGTAATTCTATGCACGTAATTCCATCCAGCTTTGGAATGGCGCCTTTGTACGAGCGACGCACCGAGTTCTCGAACCCGTACACACGCCGAAAATTTACGGAGTCGTTAAGATCGAGAGCTTTCCCGTGAGCGAGAAGCGAAAAAGATCGGGACCGAGAGGCGAAAACTAAGAATCGCGCCGGTTGTACGGCCAACAGAAAAGAACGATTCTTCCGCTTCGGCTTTCTCCTCGTGTTTCGCATGCCAAACTCGACACTTGTGATTGATAAATTCGGGATTCGTGATATTTGAATTGGTTATCGCGGGAAAGCCATTGCATCACTAAGGAAAGGATTTTGCGAAGACTAAAAAGAACAAATTCTCGTTGCGATAGAAATGTATAGACATAGCTCATGAAAATCTCAAGAACTTTTCTTAACAAATAGAGATACGGGTCTAAAGGGACGTGACGTGCGCGATAAATAAGGTTTTCTGGTCGTGCCGAAATAACGTCTTCTGGCAAAAGCACGAAGTAATAGTAGAAACGGCAAGAAACATTCCCTGGGCTTTATGTCCTTTATATTGTCACATAAAGTCGAAAATGTTACTTCGAGAATCTTTCGTGGCCCTTATAGCAGTCCATAGAATTCTGATAAAACGCGATACAGGGTCGCCGAGCTAACGATAGGATTGTGTAATAAGAAGCTCGTGTATCACGATTGGTTTTTCAGTCTGTCCCGTGTGCTAGAAGAAAAGACAAAGCGAAAGATCAAGTGCCCCACGCGAAAAACGCGAGGACCTAACAATGGTTGCGCCGAAGCCCTACTCTAGAGAAAACAATACGGCTTGCTGCAACGGTCAGAAGAACACTGAAACCCACTCCTATCGCATGCACAATGTACCTACGTACCTATGCAGGGCCGCTTTAAGCTCAATTTATGTTGCAGATCGAATTAAGATATATTCTAACACTTTTATCACGCAGCGTGCCTTTCTATTGTACAATTTTATATTTAACATATAATCACAAAAGTTTCTTTCATTGTTGTATAAAAAAATCACCGAAGAGACATAAATAAAAGATAATAGAGAAGTCTATATTTGGTTGACCGGAAACTGCATATATTCCATCGAGAATAAAGACTCCTTAATATGTCATTTGAATTAAATAAAAAACAATAGATAAATATATAAAATAAATAAATCAATAATTTTTTTATTAAAAAAATATGTGTGTAGATACTTTGTTCACGAAAATATGATTATAGAAAATAGAAGTTACATTGTTATAACAATAAAATTGTTAAATTAAATTCGCTCATTTAAAAATAAAAAAATTTTTTCATCGTTAAATTATTAGGTCGAAACATATTTTCATCGTCAAATATATTTTAAGAACTTAAAAGTAAATAAATTGAAAATAAAATTAGCATCTTTAACGATGTCTTTTCTCTCGTATATAAATTTAATTGTACTCTTCGCATGCGGTATCGTTATACGGTTATAGCTTCGTGACGTGAATTTACGCTTTCTTGCACACGTAAAGCCGAGCTTAAATATTGGCTCGCGAATTAATGCACGACGATTCTCCGTGCACAATAATACACGGTCCAGATGTACAAATTATTTTATCAAAGACAACTAAATTGATTTATCGCAACCGCGTAAATGTTTGCTCGCGGCATACTGAGCTGCGGCCCTGAATGTATGTGCATGTGCATGTGCATGTGCCCTCTTCTCTCTATCCAGACACATGTATACGCCCATGGTGGTGCATGCATACCGCGGCCGCACGTGTATCTATGTATGTACGTGGTCGTACGGTATATGCGGCTCGCATCACTGCGGAAGACGCAGGGTACTTCGCGCCTCACGTCTATCGCTATCACTTGGAGGCTCGATACGGAACGATATTCGCGGAATGTTTACTCTCTCAACAAACGACGTTCGTGCCATTTCTCGATGCAACCGGATGTAAAAATCGTCGCGGGCGTTTGTCATCACCAACGTTGGCTGAGGTAAAAGCAATCTAGCGAAGAATCATATCACTGGAGGATTAAATCTGTACTTATTATCTCGGTATATAAACTTTACTAATTTTGTTTGAATTATAATAATGCCAAACAAGCAGAATGAATTTGCAAATAATATTGCAACGCATTTCACATACAAAATATAAATCGTTTCACGACAGAAAATGTCCAAAGTGATATACGAATATATTATAAAGATTTTAAAAAGGGATTTTTATGAAACTGAATATTGCAGGTTGGACATGCTGAAGAAAAAGATTCCAAAAATTTTGATCTCGTGTAATATTTACGAGTTAGGATACGAAAGAATCGATTGTTGGACGTGCATATCTTTTTGAGCATAAAATTGAATATACATGTTAGCACATTGTTTATAAATTTTAATTATTAATCTTATTAATTAAATTATACTTCGTATTCCATTTGTTTAACAGCAATTAATTTCGCAGATAATAATCATGTTGTGGCGCAATCGATTCATTAATTAACGAACGCGGTCGTTTCGTTTTTCCGTTAATTAATATACGAGGATATTAGGATTGAAGATAATTAATCCGCTTAGGTTTTTACCTTTAATCAATATACGTTCTGTAATTTTCAATTAGAGCACGTGAAACAATTGGAAAATGGAAAATATGTCATATTAGTAAAAGTTTACAAATTTAATTGAAATCTGTTTGAAAAAAAAAAAAATATATACACTAAAATATAAATTTTATTAAATTTAATTATTACATATATATATATATATATATA
>VBVQ01003110.1:0-20601 GCA_011636635.1 Tetramorium simillimum | reverse complement strand
GTGTATCACAGTAATCACAACATATTTCATTTAAATTTTTTTATTTTTATTGTCTTTCTTATTTCTTTTAGTAAAAATTTTGAAATAATATAAACATGGGTGTCGGCAATTTTCAATTAAAATCACTTTATAACATAAATTAGTTTGTCACTGCAAAGGTTAATAGTATTCTCTCATCAAGAAACGCGACAGTGTCTCTCGTCAAATATATTTTACAAGGCAATATAATAATGTATAATGATTTCATAAACATAATTCAAGAAAAGATACCGACCAAAAAAAATTTTCTTTCAAAAGCTATGTTTAATTTCGAAGTTATCAGAGTTTAGGTACAAAAGTAATGAAAAAGAAGCACACGAATAATATTTAGTACTGAAATATATGAACTTCATTGTAACATTATCTAAATCTAAATATTATATTTTTCTATATTAACGATATGATAGATGCTCGAGGGTGAACAGCACTTAACGATGATGGATTTGACACGTATTCTGAGTCTCTGTACCAACACGTTTAGTCACATGTGTTTATATTGTGCTGTTGGCGAAATGTTAACAAGTGAGGTAAATTTACAATTCCATAATCGTTATTAGTTATTGTATTTTTTTAGGAATAATTCGAAATTATAACAGATTTATTCTAATAAGATATTATAATTCTATATGAAACTTTGGTAATAGTGGAGTTTAAGGAAACCACCTCCAATAACTTCGACCTTGACATATGTTGTCCAGGTCATCCTCTTGAGTAATCTTCAAGACGTTTTTAGCCGTTTCTCGCTCTTTATTAATAAACAATAAAAATTTATGTAGATTTCTGTATTTTTACGCAAAGTCACTGTATGGAACTTTTTACGCCTCAGATAAAAAGTCGAAAACTCTTGCAGAAAAGTACAATAGACCTAATTTCGCCCTAAAAGCAGGAGAAGGTGGAGTAGAAGTCGTTTTGCGTGGTGATCGCGTAATAAAGGGTATGGTATGGTTAGAAATTTTGTGGAGAGGTTGTGCAGAAGGAGGGATTCACCCCTCCACCGTCAAAGCATTTTTTCTGTTACGATCGTAAGGAATTATATATATTAACAATTTTGAATGCTACGTATGCATATGTAACCCTCTTAAAGGTTACACAGTAACGTGTCCTTAATTATTTATAATATAGATCAAGGTCATGGAGGTGGGTCCCCTAATTTCCATTATTACCAAATATTTATATTTGTATCTATTAAATGCAATTTATACTAATGTTATGCGTAATATTTATTATTATTAAATCCTAAATATTTCTTTGTTTTCTTCTTGTTAATAAACAGTTCAACTACTTAATATTGAGTACATTTTAGAATTGTACATAAATTTCATAAGTATCGTATCATATGACTTTATTAATTTTTAACTAATATTTTCATGTATATACAATAATTTTGAGTGTGATAGTATCCATTATGCTGCATATTTCAATAAATGGTATATAATGGACCCAAGAAATGCTCGAGACTTAGTTCTTCTAATGGTAAGAACAAATAAGTCTCTTTATCTTAACGTTGGTGAATTGTTTCCATTGACCATGGCTACATTTTGTAACGTAAGTTATCTTAAATGGCAACTACATACAATCTTAATATAATTAACGTTTTCTTTATGTATGAAATAGAGTTAAAGAAAAACAAAAAATAATTTGAAACATCCATAACAACATCCATAAAAAAAATAAAAAGCTTCGTGTTAACTATTCAACAGAAGTTTTCTAATTTGAATGCATTTGCATTATTGCTAAATCATTGATTAAATATCATAAGAAAAAAGCATTCTTTTTGCTGGCTAGTGATCGTTTCTTCTAACATAAGTCATTTATTAATATAAATATTACTAATTTTTAATACAATAAATATTTAATATATCAATAATTCTTTTACTTCAAAATATTTTCTATTTATATTGTGTTTAATATATACTTTATAGTTATTAAAAACGTCTGCTGGTTTCATATCCGTGTTACTTACTACAAGAAGTCAACCAAAAATTTGAAATCAATAATAACTGATTTAATATCAGATGCTTTCTTGTAAGGAATTGTACGAGAAGTTGGTATTAAATAATTAAAAACACATAACAGAATCATGTGACTTTATATGAAATAATTGTATGCACTGAATTAATTTAATAAAATTTATATCCCTCATGTAAACACATTGAGTAATTATTCTATTTATTAGTAATAAAGTTACAGTATGAATATATGGACAATCAGCTTGAATATTAATAAGAAGGAAGTGAAAAGAAACAAGTCGAAAAAAACCGTCTTGAAAAACTAATATGCAATGTTAAATTTGAAATGATACAATTAGCGTTTTTTAATCATTTAATAAAAAAATTAAGTATTTATCTATTAAATGTAGAATTCAGAATATTGCGGTGTTACATGCAAATTACTCTGTTTATTGTAATGAGAAATATTCTATAACATATTAACATAGAAACAAGCTAAAATAAGAAAAAATTGAGAAAAATGTTACATATAACACTAAATTAAGTATTACATGCCTTACATATTCATGATATTAACGAATGACATACTTATTCAATGAAATCCAGGAATTATGCTCAAAGGAATGATATTATGTTACACACGTAATTCACCGTACGACTCCTATAGTACGATATCTATAGTCAAGATGTCTATAGGCAACTCATAATCGATTACAAGTGCGTGAATACGTGACCAATACATTCACATAATATGCCATGACCACATACTTATCTACCTATCATTACCTTAGTATTTATTCATGCATACTTCAACCAGTTATTAGAAGTTGTACAGCAAGAGGGAAGCTTTCAAAATTTTTTGTCGTGCACTGAATGCCTCGTGTTTTTAAACATTTTTATTATGCACATGGGGAATATCACCCCTGTTTTATAGAGTTAACGTCGTTTTGCGAAGTAGAAACGAATATCAGTCTATACCTTACGTTCGAAATGGAAACATCAAAATTCTTTGCGTACGGAAGTACTCCTCACACATATCATAATGAATTATTATTAAAAAAAGGTTAGATAAACAAAGCTATATCAAAAGTAAGATACAACCTAAATGATTAATATCATGCGATATTTATCTGGATTAAAAAATTTTTTACACAATCTATTGAAATTTTTGTAAAAGATAGATTTTGAATGGGCAGTGAAACTAAATCGATGTACTCTAGAATTCATGGGACTTTGGCCTAAATCCGAACAAACAACATGGAAAAAACGTATGTGCAATTTACGTGCGCTTTTCGTTTTCTCAATGATATTATTTGTTCTCACGATTCCTGGTATACATTCCGCGATAAGAATCCATTTCGACATTTTACTACTGACAGATAACTTGCAATTTACTTTACCACCCATCACCTGCATCTTTAGATTTATAATTTTCTGGTGGAAGAAAGAAGGTAGATACAATTATAACTTGATAATTACACAATTTAAAATGTTTTTTATAATAAATGTCTTACCTAATTCCTATTTACTATTCAATATATATATTTACACATATCTCAAAAAAATTCGAAACTTTGTCAATATACATATATTAAATTCTAATAAAGCAGCATAAGTTTACAAGTTCATATAATATTAATTACAATATTTTTTATGTAGTGAATTATAATATTTGTAGTTACGCGTGAACGAACTTTAATATATTTCCACATTTTTTTTATTATTTAATTTAAATTTAATTAGCTTATCTAATATTCCGCGTTCTTATTAATTTTCTTTCTTACCATATCTTTAAAGCTATCACACCAATAATAGATATGATCGCGAACGATTGGTTAAAGATGAAAACAACTCAAGAAAAAGCAACGATGATAGCAAAAGCGCAAATTGCACGTATTATTACAGCAATTGGATACGCTTTAATGGGCTCAGGCTTGATTGTCGTCGTTGTTATGCCCATATTTGGCTACTCGGTGAGACTCCGGTCTAATATCACTGACATAGAGAGACAATTGCCAATGCCGTCATACTATATCTACGATACAACTAAAAGTCCACAATACGAAATAACATTCACTATGCAATGTATTACCGTATTCTTCTGTATTATGTGTTATACAGGCATAGACAGTTTTCTTAGTCTCTCGGTATTTCATATCTCTGGTCAATTAGACATTCTGAAAAATCGCGTCATGCATTTACATAATGTCGAGAATTTCAACGAAGTTTTAAAAAATTGTGTGATAGAACACATCCGCCTATTTAGGTATATCCTTTTTTATATATTTTAGATATATTCTTGTACATATATACGTATAAAATATATGAATAAATATATAAGTAATAATAACAAATAATGTAAAAAAACAAAATTGTATGTTAAATAGCAAATTAAGTGTAACTAAATTGGTATATAAATTGTTATATTATACGCTATGAAAGTAGTGTGATAAAATCTAATAAAATTTTGTATTGTTTTAATAGAAGTTTGTGGCTGTATGTACATATTTGTAATTATTTTTATATAATAAAATGTGTCAATAATTAGATTTTTTTGGACAATTACGACATATCTAATATTTTTATTTCAGTAAATTTAATACTTTTTTTAATTGCTAATTGTATGAAGGAACTCTGTAAACGAATATCTATGTGTATGTTAAGATTTCTTTTAGACCAATATTTGTATTCTCTGTGATATAAATATTATACAATATATTTTTTATAGAGCTATTGATCATGTAAGAGACATATTCAATATAATATTGCTGATATTATTTCTATATTTCGGTATACTTTTCTCTCTGTATGGATTTTGGATAATGAGTGTAAGTAATTTAATAAAAATCTTATATAATTTTTATATTATATGTATTATAGTACATTATACGGTGCTAAACTTTAAACTTCTTAATAACGTTTAAATATTTTATTTTTATGATTTGACTAGATGGTCGAAAGTGAACAGCAGTTAACAGTGATAGATTTGGCACGTATTCTGACTATCTGTACCGACACGTTTAGTCACATGTGCATGTATTGTGCTGTAGGTGAAATGTTAACAATTAAGGTAAATTTAAAATTCTTTTATTGTTATCACTGCATTTTTTATGCGTAATTGCAAATTATAACAATAGATTTATTTTATGAATACTCTATATATGTATAAATTTACATTTTATCAAAAGTAATTTATATTAACATGTTATGCATAATATTTATTAAAAATCTTAAATTTTGATATTTAATATCTAAAGTTTAATTACTTAATATTGAAATACGCACGTTTGAAAAATGTATATAAATTTCATAAATATCGCAACATGTGATTTGAATAATTATTTACTGACATGCATATATATGTATGACAATTCTGAGTGTAATCAAATTCATTATGCTGTATATTTCAACAAATGGTATATAATGGATCCAAGAAATGCTCGGGACTTAGTTCTTCTAATGGTAAGAACAAATAAGTCTCTTTATCTTTACATTGGTAAATTGTTTCCCTTGACAATGGCTACATTTTGTAACGTAAGTTATTTCAAATATCAACTTTTTATAATTTAATATAATTTATTTATAATTTTAATATAATTAAGGTTATTTTCTTTATATATAAAGTGGAGTGAAATGAAAACCAAAAATAATTTGAAGCATTGATATATAAGAAAGTAAAAAGTTTTGTGTTAACTATTCAATAAATCAATTTCTAAGTTTAATGCGTTTGCAATTACTGAGAAATTAATTATTAAATGTCATAAAAAACACATGTTTTGCAGCCAGAAAAGAGAGTTTTGTTGTTATAATAATGTAATTACTGATTTTTTGCCAGTCCAAATGCATTGAATTCAAAGAGGATTACATTGCACGTATACTTTTAATATGTAGTTTTTAATGTAGAGTTTAATATAGAGTATGTAGTTTTAGTATAGAGACATAAGGTAAAGTCAGATAGTATCGCCCAAAACACGTTAAATCGCCACTCATATAGTATCTCATAAAGATAGTACTGATATTTGTTGAAAATGTATGCTGTAGCTGAATTAATAGCTAAATATGTGTAGAACAACATATTATGATTGTAGTGTTAGAGGGAACACGTTTAACATAGGAATCGCATTTAAATGAATTGATAGTCATTGTGGAATAATAGTGAAATTTAACGTCTTACAGTGAAAATGTAAGTTAAACAATTCTTTTAATGCATGGAAATTTACTAGAAGTACATAATTAATGACATGTTTAATCAATGTCGGTTTCAACATTGTTGTTTTTGTTTTAGCGTTTAGATAAGGTTGCTTCAAATCACTTTCATGCTTTTCATTTAACTCTGTTTATATATAAAATTTCTTCGAAATTATTTATAATATTTCTTATATTTAATATGATAAACGTTAATTATCTTTTTTACACAGCTATTGAAAACATCAGCTGGTTTCATATCCATATTGCTTACTACGAGAACTGAAAATTTGAAATAAATATAAATAATGATTGATTTAATATTAGATATTTTATATAATAATATAAAATGTGACTTTATTTAAATAATTGTGTGTATTAATTTAATAAAATTGTGATAAATATTTAATAAAATTTATGTTTTTCATGTTATTACATTAAGTAATTATTTTTATTATTCCAATATACATCACTGACACAAAAAGGTCACTGTATATTACTTATACACCACTTTCATTAGCAATTCGAGGTCATATTTTTTATTCCATTACCTGATAATAATCACGCTCTCTTACATATCTATGGTTAATTTTCTTGGATTGCTTATGTTTCACGGTTAGTTGGAAAATTTAATGTTTATGCCGTATGCGCAAGTGCAAGGATTTTGCCACGGTTTTGAGGATCGTCATCGCATTACGGCTTATCAAATTTCGTATGTATATAATTTAAATATTTGCATATTGATACATTTCGTCGATCGTCATATAAATCACACGTACTTACGACTCATGGATCGAATCGACATTTTATTGTCAGCATGTTGCGCATTCGTTTTTCTTGATAAATTGTCTTGAGAAATTTATGCAGATATCGCGTTATCTTTGTCGATAAATGCCCGAAATTTATGTTTTTCCCGAAACAGCACATTAAAATTTTGTTTGCTTATGTGGAAAAAAACTGCATAAAAAAGTTACGTTAAATAATTGAAATTATTTACTCTTTTTTTAGTTGTTTAAAATAATAATGAACATTTGTATTATATTGTGTTAATAGTCTTAACGTTATACAATAATTAAGCATTAATAGATTCCTATTATATTCTTATTAACTGCAAAGAGAAAAAAATTGGTTAATATTCTAGAATTGAAATGAATTTTAAGATATTAATGTCTTAGTTCGAAACAACAGCCATATATGCATATTGATTGTCATCTGTCTTTTTTAAATAGTTCAGTAAATAGTTCTTTTTATTATAAAGATTATTCATCCAAAATAATATATGATTTTTTGAACATTTCTTAAATTAATCTTATCGTACAAGGAGATATCTTTCATGAATCATACAAGAGTCAGAAAAAAAACTGTCACTTTACCATCTGTGTCTTTAATGTACATATTGCTCTCCTCATCAAGTTATAAGTTATATAAATGATTAATCACTAATGATCACAAAGAGAGGGCTCCGTTTGCCTACATCGTCGTTTACGCACGTACCTATTGCGTACAAACATATTACATACAAATTATACACACGACCATATTGCGTACAAATATATTGAAACGGAACCCATCCCGATTCGCAACTGCGTAAATATTCGTTCATGTATATAAGCAGTAGAAGAAGTGAAGAAGTGACATTGAATTCTCGAAATTCTGTCGAAAACACGTTCTTGTACAGTATATTTGTCATGTTACCACTAGCATGGATTTTGGTTATCGTCGCCATTAGTGGTAAGTGTTCAAATTAAATTTAAATGGTTCAATTCGACTTTCATTATATTATAAATTTTACTCACTAAGCAATTAGAGCAATGTCTGAAAGAAAAATTATATTTTAAGTTTCAAGAATTACACGGATACCAAAATGATTTAACTCACGGAGAGAATTTTTCGTTATATTTTACCGTAAAATTCACTACAAATTTTAACATGTTTGGTGATAAGAGTGGAATAACTATGTAGACAACTATATAAAAATAAAAAACTAACCTACCAAATATTACCGAAAATGATAAGAATTTGTAAAGTATACAACAGAAATTTTATAAACTACATAATAAAAATTACCAAGCAGATTGTAATAATAATCAAATAGATTTTATATTTTATTGTGATAGATATGAATAAATCAGAGAGAATTTATAAAAATCTTCGAAATATTAGTTATCCCACGATTACTATGATTTTTAAGCTAAATTAAAAAAAAATTCTCTCCGTACTATACATGCTATGAGGATTAAACTACTTACATTGTGTGTGAAGTAAACTAAACATTGTTATCTCTTTAGTCACTTTTTACTATTAAGAAAATGATATTTTTCATCTTGACGTAAGGAAAGAAACAGTTAATCGTATCTTTACACGGAAAAAATAAGTTCATTAAATTTTATCTAACAATCATTTATTTTTGTATGGGGCATAATTTCTAAACAGTTTTATGTATTTTTTTGTAAAAAAATCCTAGACATCTTGAAAATACTGAAAAGAAGTCATAGAATTATTAAAATTCTTTATAAGAATAAGAGTCTGAAAATGGCCCTATCCAAAAGTCGATAACTAGTTACATAAAATTTAATGAACTTATTTCTTCCGTGTAGAAAATGACAATAAATATATGAATATTTATATCAGGTGCCAATGCTGCAACACAAAATGATGGTGATTGCGATATTACTCAGCATCCATACGTCGTATCGATTAAAAAGAATGGCAGACACGTATGTTCCGGCGCTATAATTGACAAATTTCATATCGTCACGTCGGATCGATGTGTTCCACCATTCAAGCATATCTGGAATACTGGAATGAACAATATATTCATAGTGAGCGGCACGAGCAGCCTCAAACCCGGCGGTATTAATACCTATGTTAAAGAAATGTTCTCGCAAAATCATCACGTTAACCCGCTTGAAAATGAAGTCACTAGCGGACTTGGTGTAATTAGGGTATGTATTCATATTTATACTTATCGTTTCTATACAATAATTAAAAGTTTACACATGCACACATTATCATTTGCTTCGATATTTGAATAATTAAATGTGTTTAACTGATTATTTTTAACATTTAAATAATTTGAAATTTTTTGTCTAATTCTTTTTTTAAATTAAAGTGCTAAAGATTATTAATTAGATCCTCTATGGTGATTCAAGCATCGACTAAAATGCTGAGATCTAAAAGGAATTTTTTATTATAGAAAATTTGTCATTGTTTTCTCGTGATATCGAATGTAAAATTTATAGTAACATAATAAACTTTTGCAGCTCGTACGACCACTTCAATTCAACGAGAAAGTACAACCGATTGCGCTATCTGAAACGGAAGTACCATTGGGCGCAAAATTGCAAATGGTTGGTTGGATGATAGCCGATCATGAGAAAACGACTGCGAATCTGAAGCAAGTAACGTTAACAACGATAGATCCTAAAGAATGCCAATCATTCCACGAGAAAGACCTGTCTGAGGCTGAATTCTGCACTCGAGCGGAACCCGAAAGTAATTATTGCGAGGTAAGATATTATAAAAAATATATTAAAGAAATGGTATAGTTTTTTAAATATATCCTACATATTCTCTCTAGCTTGATTCTGCGTTACAAATTTGATTTTTATTAAATATTTCTTATTATTAATATTTATTGCTATTAATAAGTAGCAAAGACTATAGATATATGTATAGATAATTGTGTTCAAATTTTTAAAAAAGAGTTTTCTTTTTCACGCGTTTTTAACAAACAGTCATAGTATAATATTTTTCACAAAAGTTTTTTCTCTTTTTATTAAATGCATTTATATTTAAAAATTAATGTAAAAGGTAAGATTTAAAAAATAGTAATGATAATAGACATATACAGTGTCACATAATATGTAAAACAAGTACAAATACAAAAAAATAAAATAATAATATTAATAATTATTATTTAGGGTGACAGCGGCAGCCCTCTGATTTATGAAGGCAAACTTGTTGGTCTAGCTACTTACAGTATTTCATGCATCGAAAAGCCGGTACCAGATGTTCATACCAATATAAGCAAGAATATCGAATATCTCAAGGAGATAATGGAATCATAAAAATTTATTCAGTCATATTTTTAATTTTTATTTTAAATACAAGAAGCATGCAGATAGATATTCAGACAATATTAAGAAATAATAAATTATATTACAATATATAAAACAAATCAGCTAATCAAACTATGTTGTACAATAATAATTTGTAATACTATCTAATCAAATATTATGTTCTTGACAAAAATTTCATAGAAAATAAATTTTTCATATTATTAGCAAAAACATACTTGTCGATTATTTCAAATGTCATATACATAATTATAAATTTCTGAAGAGTATAAGTATACTAAATATAAATCAAATGTATCATTTACGATATGTAGTAATCATTTGCTTTTGTTCAATCCATTTTATATCAGTTTAAAAAAAAACTTTTAAATAACAGTTGTAATATGTGAATATTTTAATATTTAATAATTAAAAAAAGAAATAATACATAATTATCCAAGAAACCAATATATTTCACTACAGAAAATCTTTATCCTATAACAATGGTTATTTTGTACAATATAAGATTAGTTATAAATTAATATTATTATAATGTATGTTGCACATAATATTGTAATATGCCTATTTTATATGAATTTAAGTGAAACAAAACATCGAGATATGTCTTATTGCCATTCAAAATTAAAGATTATAACTGACTTTATTCTTAATGCAAAATCTCGTGAGTATAAAAAAAATTAACACATATTGCAATAATATAAATTAAATTACACAAGTTATATTTTATTGTTTTATAACGGTGATACATGCATAAATTAAAACCTATAACTCAGAAATTAAATTATTTAAATTAAATAATTCTTTAATAGTACGTATGGGGAATTACATAATTTGGTTTCGATTAGTGAAACACCCTAAACCCTCATACATTTACTAACTTCTTATTTAAATGCATTATATTTCACTTAACAAAGATATCCAAGGGATATGTAACAGCCTTATTGGCATATCGCAATTGAACTAAGAAAATATTCAGTAAAAAACACTTATATGACATCGTAGGATTATTTTAGATATAAATGCACTTAATCAATTTTTTCAGTTCACGATACTGTATGTTCTGTTGGAAAAATCCAAAAATTGTCTAAAATTTAGTTATCATATTATCCCTTATCAGTCTTAATAAGCTGAAAGCTTTATCTAGATCCATGAAGACATTTTCTCAATTAATTCAAAGAAAAACATTGTATATAAAATATCCTGTAGATTGCGAAGCATTCTATGTGTGACAAACGACGCAACAACTAGAAACAAAAATTTCAAAATAAAGCATAAAGATATTTGTTACGTGCACCTATTTGACTGCTTTTCAATATTCTGGTCCTCGAAATACAGAGTACGATTTTGCTAGACTGTAGTAAACTGAAAGTCTTGATATTTCGAACTTTAATAGAAAAACTTTCACATATCGTGCACCTTCAGCAAAACGTTAATCGATAACCACTGTACAGGGCCGGTTTTAGAAACAGTGAAATTACTGTTAAATTATGTGACAAAAGAAAAATATTACACATCAAAAAATTTCTTTTATCCAAGAATAAATTCAGACGATGCTAGAACTTAGAGAGTCCTTATCGAACATTTAATGAGAATTTATAAAGCTATAATTTTGCACATTATTTCAAACGTATAATTTTATAAAAATAAATTTACTAAACCTATATTTTGATATTTCTTAACAATATGCATATAAATGTATTTAACAAACCACTTAAATTTTCTATGTAAAACAATTTTGTAGTTTGTGAAATATGTCGAGTAAATATCTGAACTTATATGCGGCCCTTAATCGAAGTTGACGATAAGTCGCAGTTGTTTAGTTCACAGAGGGGAAATAAATACCCCTATAATTCAGTTTCCCCAGGCTAAACAACAGCTATAAGCATCAAGTGCATTCTTGTTACGAACATGTGAATTATTAATAGCGACGGTATCCACTTAGAGGAGTAAAGAAAGTCTGTCAAGTTTCTATACATGATATAGTTCGTATTGCAAGTTGCTAAGGATATGATCACGTTGCAGACATGATAAAAGAGGAAGTTTATCCCATCGTAACTGATAATATGGTTATCTCGATGCATTCGGGACAAAAAGGTACTTTTTTTTTTCGATAATCATAATACGGTGGAGAAAATATTTTTTGAATAAATTGCAAATTTAATATGATTTTCTATTAATTGCACGTGCAGAAGTTTTACATATAAAAAGTGAAGAATATAACAATCGAACAAAAACATTTTCGCGTAGATATATTATAAATGTATAAAGAAACGAGTAATACGCTGTGAATAAAAAAAGTCATGTGTTTCAATTTTAGTAAAATATTAACCAATGTCCGATATAAATAAAAAAACTAAAATTAGTAAAAACTTCTATTAATTTTATTTTTAATGTTTATCTGAAAATAGATTACAATTGGGTCATTACATTAAATCGATCTTGCTTGGATTTGTTTGGGGTTTGGCCGGAACATGACAAAACCTCACGAAAGAAATTAATGATGAATGTACGCGTGATAATTATATCAAATATAATTATTTGGAGTACCATTATTCCAACCTTCCATTCTCTCATCAGAATATGGGGCAATATTATGTCTATGATCGATAATCTGCAATACAGTTTACCGCTTACAATAGCAATAATGAAACTTGTTCTCTTGTGGCAAAAAAAGAAAAGTACGGTATAAACTTGAATGTCCTAAAGATCCTACAAGGTCCTAAATCGAAAGAGAAGAAATGCGTACATAGAAATATCAATTTTATTTAATTTTCATGATTTTCTCATAAGAAATCTCAACGAAACAATAAAAAATTCAGTTATTCTCAATTTTCGTGATAGTATTAAGTATTAATTTATCATATTTTGTTCATTAATTTCTGTAAAACATAATTAATATAGAATAAATTATATACTCTTCTATTATATTTTTTAAAAATTTTATTATTGTTATTACTTTATTAATTATTTTTACAGCAAAATTAATAATATAATTCTAACGGGCATATTTTATTTTATTTTTAATAGTTCTCATACCAGTTCTAAAAATGATTAAAGAGGACTGGATGAAATTAAAGTCAGAAGAAGAAAGAATTGTAATGATAAGACGAGCACGAACGGCACGTCTTATCATGATTTGGGGATATTTCGTTATGCTTCTTTCATTTATTTTAATTGTAATTCTTCCTACCTTTAACATATCAATGAGATATATGACAAATATTACCGACCCAGGCAAAGTGTTGCCAGTGCAAACTTATTACGTATTCAACGTAAGTAACAGCCCGTTTTATGAGATGATTTTCATTCTACAAGGTTTTAGCATGATGGCAGCCGGTGCTGTGTACTCAGGCACAGATTCCTTTATGGGTTGTGTAGTCTTCCATATATGTGGTCAACTCGAAAATTTCAGGACACGTATTCTTAATCTAGATAAATTTAATCACTTTGAGAAGGCACTGTCCTCTACCGTGCGGGATCATATACGTCTTATCAGGTGCAGTATACATATTGATCAAACAAAAATAAATTGATAAATTTTACAGATATACAGATGTACCTAATAATTTTAATTAACACAACTTTTGATTATTATAAATGTGAATTATACAATATAATTTCTTTAATTTGACATAATTGCAAAAGTTTTATGTGCTATGTCATAAAATATTATATAACAATATAAAAAAGCAAAAAAATGAATTTCATACACTGAGGATGACCGAAACCAATGTGCCGAAACGTTTGTAAAATATCAGTTTGTTATTAAATTGAGAGCAAGTATCAACCAGCTCTGGCTCTAAAAACGGTGTTTTTGCTTTCATTTTATTAAAATATGAAACCTGCTATTTATCATAATTATAAAAAATACTTTCTTTTGCCTTTATATATATTGAAGAATGAAAAAAAGACGTGAAAAAAATTATATTTATATTATTTCTTATTAACTTCCGCTTACAGATGTATTAAAGTCATTGACAATACATTTAACTTGATGTTACTTGGTCTGCTGATTTATTTTGGCATACTTTTTGCTCTGCTTGGATTTTTATTTATCACCGCAAGTATTTTCTAACTTGTATTATTTTTAAATTTTCTCTCTGTATATAATGCAATCAGAACATCAAAATTTTTAATTAGAACTATATTTCAATTTCTTATCTACTTTATATTTCAAATTATATATTTATAATTTTATTTAAATTATTTTCAATATGTTATGCTTATAAATTAGTTTACTTGTAATCGCACAACACAATGTGCACATATTCATATCACACATATTTTCTCCAAAGACAACGATACATTCTAATTTTTAATAATTTAAATTACTCTTATTAAACCTGATTATATTAATCATTTTTTATATTTATCTCTTTAGGTATAACAATTTCTTTAAAATTTCTATTTACGTTGTTTTTAGTGCAGGTAATAACACAAGGTAGCAATATCTCCATCGCCCGACTCATTTGCATCTTTACGACTTTCATTAATACATTCACACATATGTGTCTTTATTGTGTGGTAGGCGAAATTTTGGTTATTCAAGTAAGTATTGACAATTGATTATTTTAAATATCACATTTTTTATGAATTATTGTTAACATGACATGTGCATATTAAATAATGTTCATTTATATATTATAATAAATTTAATATTATATATCTACATTAACAACTGTTTTCTGGAATACTATTTATCATAAGTGTGACGGGATTTTCGAGGCTACTTATCACTACAATTGGTATAATCTAAAGCCGAGGCAGGCCAGAAATTTAATAATTATAATGATGATGGCCAATAGACCATTGCACCTAACTGCAGGAAAATTTTTTCCTATGACGATGGCGACATTTTGTAATGTAAGATTTATTAGAAATCAACTTAATCATTTATACAAATAAAGTTCTCCCTACTAGTTTTTTACAAGTATTCACTGTATAACAAACTATTGAAAATTGTGCAAATCTATATCTGATTATTTTGTATAACTTTATTGTATTTTAGTTGTTAAAAACATCGGGTGGCTATATATCGGTATTACTGGCACATCGTAATTAAACTAAAAATATTTAACTACAAATCCACAATGTTATTACTATAAAAAAAAATTACTTTATCAGTAAAATTTTAATGGTGTTTCTTATTGTAAAAATGTATTTTGTTAAAAATTAATTGTATATAGATATTTTAATTTTTCTATATTATTTGATTACCTTCCCCTTTTATTAAAAATTATAAATTAGTCCGTTAAAAAAGTTATTCAGCTAAAATATCAATATAATATCGTAACATGTGCGACAAATGATGAAATAACTAAATATCAGAATTTTAGAACATCCCATAAAGGTACTTGTTACCTGCACATATCTGACTGGTTTTTTGTAGTAGATTATTTTGATTCTTGAAATACAAAAGTGTACAACTACTTTGCTCGACTGTTATAAATTGAAGGTTTTGATATTTCGAACTTTAACAGAAAAACTTTCACATATCGTGCATCTTCAGCAAAATGTTAATTGATAACTATTGCACAGGGTCGGTTTTAGACGCTGTAAAATTGTTAATTTAACAACAGAAAAATATAATCTATATTAAAAATTTCTTTTGTAAAAAAATGAATAAATTCAAAAAGAAGATGCTAAATAGAGTTTAGAGGGTCTTTATCAAACATTCAATAGACAATCTTATAATCTATAATTTTGCACACATAGGTACTATTTCAAATTTTTGCTATGTTTTCAAAGAAATTTATTAAAACTATATTTTGATATCTTTTAACAACGTGTAACATAGATATGTCCAACAACATACGTTAAATTTTCTACGTAAAACATTTTGCAGTTTGTAAAATATGTCAAGTAAGTATCTATACCTATTTGCGGTCCTTCATCGAAGTTGATGACAAGTCGCAGTTGTTTAGTTCACAAAGGGGAAATAAATACCCCTATAATTGAGTTTCCCCAGGCTAAACAACGTAGCTATAAGCGTCACGCACATTCTTGTTACGAACATGTGCATTATTAATGACTACGGTATTCACTCGGAGGAATAAGTAAAGTAAGTTTGCCAAGTTTCCGCACGTTCATATTATAAGCTGCTAAGGGTATGATCATATTGCAGACATGATAAAAGAGGAAGCTAATTCCATCGTAAATGCTGATATGGTTTTCTCGACTTATTCGGGACATGAACCCATACAGCACAAAACTTGTAGTTACATTACAGCAATGTTGCAACAAGATTACATTACTATATGCAATATTGCTGCAATATAACTGCAAGTTTTGTGCTGTATGGGAAGGTGTTTATTCTTTTATGCTAGTCAGTACAGAGTGATAAAAATATTTTTTAAATAAATAGAAAATTTAATATAATTTTCTATTAACTATGCGTACAAAAGTTACACGTGAAAAGTGAAAAATATAATAATTATACGAAAATATTTTCAAGTAGATGTATTATAAATGTTATATAGACAAAAAGCTAGTAATATGCGAGTATATATATTTCTATATAGTGAATTGAAAAAAGTGATATATTTCAATCCTAATAGAATATTAATGGATGTTATTTTAAAAAAAAACCTCTATTAATTTTATTTTCAACATTCATTTGAAAACAGATTACAATTGGGTTATAACATTAAATCGATCTTGCTTGGGCTTGCTTGGGGTTTGGCCGGAACCTAACGAAACCTCACGAAGAAAATTAATGATAAATATACGCGTGATTATTATATTAAATATAATTATTGTATTTGGAGTAGCGTTATTCCAACTTTCCATTCTCTCATCAGAATATGGAGCAATATTATGTCTATTGATCGATAATCTACAATACAGTTTACCGCTTGTAAATATTAAATTATCTTATTTTATCTATTAATTTTTTTTTATTGATCTTTCTTAGCGATAGACATAGGAACTGTTTTATCACAGATATATAACATATATACCTACAATCATATAACCGTTTTATACGCAAAAAGTACCGCTTTTTTAACTTTAGTTGAAAAGAGAGAAGAAAAACTCATTGATATATATCATAAATCATAATTAATATCATAATAAGAACTTCTGTATTAAAACACAGATCACTGCTTTTCATTCCAGATACAAAAGTTAAAGACTTAATTTTATTTACATTCACTCCATCCATTTGAATGATGACGCAAGGGTCTATTAGTGCCACGTTTAATTTTCATCACGACGATATTTCTCATTAATTTGGCATACAAAAGTCTCTATTGCACAAACAATTTTGGTCGTACAAATGTGTTAGTCCCTCGATTAACTTATTATGAATAGAATATAAATTATATAATGGATTAAGACTCTTACATAACATGTGGTCTATGATTTTCTGTATGGCTATTATTTATCAATTACAAAGTAATTTATGAAATCGTATGCAAATATAAATAATACAAGTTGAAATTAAAGAAACTAAAGAATGATCATAATAATATAGATTAATAAATCGTTATATCTTATCACAGGAAAACTTTTCTCAATATTGTCTACATTTTGTAACATAAGCTAGTAAATAGAAATTGTTCAAGTTACTCCTTTCTTTAGCACTTCATTTTTGATATAAATAATGAAAAACTATGAAATAACAAAAACTTAAATATATTATTGTATAAAATATAAGATATCTAGAAGATTCCATTATTATTATTTGAAGATTATATAAATTTACACATTTTCTATAATAAATTTTTTACCAAAGTTGAAAGAGAGAGAGAGAGAGAGAGAGAGAGAGAGAGAGAATCATATTCCATTCTGATAAATTCTACTTTGATTACAAAACACGGCCAATAATTTTTTATTATCGTTAAAATGTTATTATCAAATTATTAATAATTTGGAATATTTTCATGTTTACAATATTTCATTCGCTTAATGTTAAATTCCGATTATAATACACGATTGCTCATAAATTGAATAAAGATACAATAAACAGTATCTCAATATCAACAGTATCTTAATTCTTAATTCAATATCATTTAATTGTAATTTCCGTGATGATCTCATTAGCGATACTTAACAGTTGAATGGCATATTAATGCTATTCACAGCTGTGTACATATTTCGATCCGTATATAAATTGTACCATACGCATTACTGTGTTTCCCAAAATTTGCCAGGCGCGGTGTGAAAGCAGAACAACGCAATGAAGCAGCTAGCGTGTATCTTGATCGCATTGGCGGTCGTGGGTAAGTTAAACATCAAGAACTTGATAACAGTCTGTGTGAAAATTTAACAGGTTCTATATAATTAAATTTTGCTTAATAATAATTTATTTACTTTATCATTTACCTTATAAAAGCATTATATAATATATTTTAATTGCATATATAAAAATTGTGCGCATAAATTGCATAATTGTGTAATTACGTGCGTGTCTCATATGCTTAATCTTCACTATATTATATTTCTTATTGTATTTATTGTATTGATTAATTTTTTCCTATGAATTTTAATTTTGTATAAAATCAGATACGAAGTTTACTATATGTTCTCTTATATCACAAAAAAGATACGAAATAAATAAATTTTTAAATATAAAAGTGGCAAGAATTTTTTCTTAGGTAAGAAGTACATGATAATCACGCAAATAATTCTGATAGATAATAAGAATATCATTTTGATATAAAGTTTTGACGTACAGGTAATTTTATATTCATAAATCGGTATTTTATTATGCAGGTGTTTATGGTGATGAACCAGACAAGTTAGTGCAAGGAACACCCACGAATATTGAAAGTTATCCGCATTGTATCTCCATAAGAATTAACGGTAACCACATGTGCGGCGGCAGCATAATTGGCAAATACCATATTCTAACTGCCGGTCATTGTGTGGCGCCTCTAATCCAAGATGAGAAATTAAGAAAATCTGCGACTATTGTTGCTGGCACGACTTATCTCAATAAAGAGGGTCAAAGTTATAACATTGAAGACCTGTGGTACCACGATAATTATAATCCTCGCGCTTTGGGTAGAAGCCCTTACGACATCGGTTTGATAAAGGTAAAAATTTTGAAATATACTAATGTAATAGTATATTAACTTATGATACATATGTAGTAGACGTTTAGTATGCTTTCTATTATATTAATAATGAATGTAATTATATACGGATATTAAAGACTGGAATGTACTATATTCACTTTCACCGTCTAATTCATTACTGTAAATTATTTTTAGTTGGCTGAGCCAATTGAGTTTGGACCAAATAAAAAAGCAATTGAGCTTCCAACAAGAAATATAAGAAAGGATGATGACGTTACAATTGCAGCCTGGGGTTCAACGGGTTTCGGAAAACCCATACATAACGACTTGCAGAAACTGACTGCGAAAGTCATGCTTCCGGAAGATTGCCAGAAGTATCACTCACTTTTAATGAGAGTTCACAAGTCCGAACTCTGTACCCTCCTCACCAAAGGAATTGGATTGTGCCATGTACGTAAAATTATATTACATCTAACAAAATATCCAAATGCATATTTGGTTTCATTGCTGCATTTCTTGTTATATTTAATATTTTCCATCTCTACAAATAATAAATTTTGCAATTACTCAATCACGATACTTATTCGAATGTCATATTCTTTATCTCGTTCATGATAAAAATTTTTACGTCATAAGTAATTTGTATTCAAATAGCAAATTGATTCTCAAAACAAAATATTTATATATTTCATTTTTTCTTTATCATCTTACTAGTTTATAACAATGTGGTAATGTTAAATTATTGGAATTCGACCGTCTTAATTATACCACCAATTTTGGATTTGGAGTAATGCGTAAAATATTATCAAAAATACATCATCAACAGACAATACGACAAGTCTTCATTTTTCTATTACAGGGTGACAGTGGCAGCGGATTGATTCATGAGGGCGACGGAGCAATTGTCGGTTTGGTATCTGGCGGAAGACCATGCGCCCAGGGTTATCCAGATGTATATACTAGTACCTATTATCACAAAGATTGGATTGAAAATAAAATGAAACTTTAATAACATCTTTCTTTATGTATTACGCATTTTTAATATATAAAGATCATTGAGCAGATATATATTTTTTTTATTATCTATATATTATAATTATTGACATACCTTATTGATAATGTAACTGTTACTAAATTCCCATTATTATGTGCGTGCAAAAAGTAGTTGAAAATTTTCTTGGATTCTTTTTTACAAATTTATATCAACAGAATTATTGGCAGTATTAGAAATTGTTAATAGAAATTGTTTCTTTAATAATAAATTAAAGCCAATAACAATAACGTCTTCACAATCGTTTAAAATAATTATTCTTTTAAACTTTTCTATTT
>VBVQ01003109.1:0-20603 GCA_011636635.1 Tetramorium simillimum | reverse complement strand
TCCGTCTCCCTTCCGTACTCTTTCCCTCGTCCCTCCGCCCTTGCAACCACTCCACCGAGGTTCACAATGTTCCTCTGTCCCTGAAATTGCGTGAAATCATATCGGGCGCTCCCCCGAGCGTGCCATACTTTGCTAACTGCCGACAGACGTCCTATGAACGGGCACGCCCTTTCGCCATCTGAGAAAAGTTCCGTCGATCTGGCTCGAAGTTTTCTTCAAGACAATGGCACAGTTCGGTTGTCGCGGTCGTTAATTCCCGACTTCACGGATTTATAAATGCTCCGCATCCCCTCTCGCTCGCGGACGCGGAACTCTAAGGGACGATTCTACAAATATTTAATCGCGCGACGTCGCCGTAACCGCCAGCCCTCCCGTTTCCCGCTACCGGTGTCCCGTGTACTGGAGTCTTTCGTAGTTACAGGATCATTATCATAACTTCCTTTTTAATTTACGTTTTGCTGATTTAATCGGTGTTCCAAATTTTCTTGTCGTCTTACTTAATGCCGCGACATAAAATCGTAAAGTAATTTATATCCGAAGATATCCATAATTTTTTTTATGTGTCTGAATAACAAATCTTTGTCTTTGTTTAACCTAGCTAGTAATTGATCTCTTCCGATCCGAGGAATGAGCGGTCACCGGCTATTCTCTTTTTGGAGTCATCATCCAATCGCCGGAAATCGCTGATCCCCGCGTGGCTTCAATAAGGAATGAAAGGTGCGCCTGTTCCTAGAAAGAAGAGGAAACCCGCCGGTAGCGATAAAATCGGTAAGGATAAATTGAATCGGGGCAACCCCATCGATTTGAGGTTTCCTTTGATCTTCGAGGGGTCAATCCTGGTGAATCTCTCCGACGAAACTCGCTAACCTTGCGGTCGGCCCTTGGCAATACTTTGAGAAATCGATGCGACGATGTCGTGAGTTCTTATCAAAGGGAATTCTCTATGCAAAGGACCTTTAACTCACTACAGTAAACTTTCCTGTCACTATCAAGCCCAGTTTCACGACGTAAAACGTCGCGACAATGAAACTGATAAATAGATACTGTACATCGAAAGTAATAATGTAACTTATGTCATCCATAAGAATTATTAAAATAACTAAATTTAAATTTAATAAAAATTGTCTATATGTTAGTAGAATCCAAATGGCACATAAATATTAATATAGTACCTATAAAATATACAGCCAAATGTTTCTAATCGCTAATTTTAGTATATTTGTTTAATATATTCGAGATGTTATTGACAAATAACAGTATTATAAGCAACGTATTATTGGTCAATAATGTATCGATATATATTCTGCAAGATTTTTAAATAATTTACTCGTGGCAATTTCGCTAATTTGTAGATTTATTATTATATCTCAATTACACAAATTGCACACTCTAATTCACCGACACTCGAATAAACGCAAATATCATGTAACAGGATGATTAGAGCGGCACTAATTTCTTGAATTTGTTTAAAAAAAACTCGCTTTAATCGCGCATTAACAATTCATATTGGTACTCCAGACAATATTTTCAAGATGAAATCCATTACTCTTCGTCGCTTTATAGCTCGAAGATTAGTATCGTTTTAGCTTTGAGTGCCAACGATGACGACGATGATGGTCCATCCCTCTCGAACGATGCTATTGTCACGACGGGGAAGACAGTGGCTCTGATTACGATATTGTGCGGAGGAGAGGCCCAGACGCGCCGTGATTTTGCCTGCTTAAATCGCATTCATAACGTCTGCCAGTCGCGAATATGCCCGCCAAATTCTATCGTCTTGCGCAACACTGTGCCGCGATTTCTATAATATGCGAAGGCATTAGCAACGCGATGAGAATATTTGACGTTTCGTTCAAGCTTTGTTTCTGTTTCTAAAATTTCCATACATTTGCATCGTCAACGCTTGTTTCGAAAGAAAAAGATAGACTAAAATATATGAAAAATATTGAATATATTAAAAAAGTATTTCTTAGATTTACGTATTTTCAAATGTTTTAATTCCTATTTGAGCTCTTTTTTTCTCGAACGATTAATTTGTAACTATTGAAGTTGATAAGAATTTTATCCTATATTTTGGCGATTGGTAAAGAATAAGATCGTCCGTAACTTTTCATCCTTAAAATTGAAAGGATTAATTACCCGTTAAATTAAGCGAAGATAATTTTATTTATTACTTTGATTAGAGAGATCATCAATCATTATGCTACGCCATTAATCTGCAATATTATTTAATAAACTGCATTGATTAAATAAACTGTATTGCAGCCGCATCATTAATCAAACATATATATTAAATAGCGTAACTTAATTCGAAATCTACACTACGTTCAGACGCATAAAGTCCTTGCGGAAAAAAGCCATTCCCTCCACTTTTATCACGTAATTACGCCGTCCGAAATTGCGAGTCTCGTTCCGATCGAGTCAGTTAAATCGATCACTGGTCTCCGCGCGAACGAGACTTTGCCGATTGGAAATTTCGGCAATTTAACACGGCTTATTCGATTTCTTCAGCGTCGATATTCCATAGACTTTTATGAGAATTTAAATGGCTATATTGCACGCGAAACTGACACGTGCATGCAGTGGCATTTTTATGATAAAACAATAAGACGTTGTTATAAAGTCTATTTTGCAGCACTACTGCGTTATACATTTGTTACACATGCATGTAACATTTTCTAACAAATTTTACATTTTTTTCGATGAAGTTATTACAAATTACAGTTCGTTATATGTAACTTATACCAACGTACGTCGGGCATTCAGAAAAGTTGGAACGATAATTATGTCGAACACGTTCGTCATCGATCAGCGAATATTTCCCCCAGGATCGGTGGTACTTTTAATTTGAGCTCGCACCCGAAAAGTTTTATCCAGTTCGCCGATAACCGAATGCATCTCGAACCAATTTCCACCGGTGCTTCCCTTCCAGTCTTCTCGTCATCCTCGAGTTTGTGGAGCGTTTCCATGAAATAAGGGAGATGGAGGAAAACAGGGAAAATATAACATATAAAAAAAAAGAGCAACGCACTGGAATAAAAAAAAGCAGCATGAGAAGGATCGTTCTCGGGGGACAAGCGGAAGCGATCGGGAGAAAATTACCTTCGATCGGTTGACCTTGGACCCGATAACAGGGAGGATGCGGAGAGAGAAGTATCGCGAGAAAAGAGAGGACATTGAAGAGAAATGAAGAAAAATAATATAACCGTGGAAGAAAGAGAGAGAGAGAGAGTGACTGAGAGAAGAAACAGGAGCGAGGTCCCGTGAACGACGGGAGGAGCAACGCGAGAGATGTGGATGGATCGTTCCCGGGGGACATCCATGGTAGACGTGTTCCATGGCGTGCCGCAGGACGTGTCCATGGTGTGTTTCGTGTCGTGCTGCGGCGCACCGATGGTGCGGGTACGGCCGTACCATAGGTGTAGGGTACGTAGTTGTACGCGTATATACATAGGTACGCCGGGCATAGAAATGCCTCCGCCTACCCTCCGGGCGAATATCCCTCAGGGATTCCCCCCTTGCGCAATTAGTGGCCTCGTCGCTGAGTGGTGGGTCGGCCCTTAATTATATCTTTTAAAATATCGGAGTTAAATTGAAAAGTCGCCTTAATTATATCCCGGATACCGGGCATTATACTTCGAAATCCCGTGAGCCTCCCGGCATATCGTTCTGCGCGGTACGGTGTATTGATTCACAGAACCCTCAATTATCCTCGACGCGGAGGATCGTAGGCCTGGTTTTTCTTCCTCCGCCGGTATCGGATCCTTTCTTCTTCTCTGTTTGGTCCTTCCTTCATTGGAGCAGTCGGACTTCGCGGATACAAAGCCGATCGTGAATCATAAGCTCCCGGCTTAACGACCCGTATCTTTGAGAAGCGTCGGCCCCTGATGATGAATTTAAGGGTTCTCTTCCTTGTTTCCAGCAGCCTTCTGAATGCCGTTGCAAGATCGAGGATGAAAAAAACGAGGCTTTCTTTAAACTAACGATGTACTATCTGTAGGCGTTGCTTTATTGGTGTATAAATTCAATAGTACATTCATGTATTATCTGTTTCTTCTCTCCTCTTTCGACTTGCGATCTTTTCAGAGACATGGAGTAAGTAAGAAACGATGAAATCCTCGTAAGAATCTCACGTCTCTTTCCTTTGTAAACGAAGCAGAATTAAAGTGAAATGCGTAAAATGGAAAGCATAAATATACGCTTCGGAAGCGCGCGAAAGGATTTAACTAACGTTATTAACGCAGAACTTTTCTGCAGTAAAATCGATGCCTGTCATAAATAAAAGATCAGGCAGCCAATTAGAAACTCTGTCCAAGAAATTAATGAGTCCACCGCCAACGCAGGTCGAGCGCGTCTGGGCCTCTTGCTTCATTATTAAAATGCCATATAAGATTTTCGAAAGCTCAACGATGGCTGATGATAGTTTGAAATTTTCATTATATGCCATATTTAGCTGATATCCATTATCACGGAGCCATGTAACGACCGACTTACAAGATAGATAAATAAGCTAGTAGAAATTAAAATTTAATTCTAATATTTATTTGTACCTGCAATTTGCACACTAATCCCACGGTATTTTTAATATTCGAATATTTCACTAAAACAGTTTTTAAAGTTAGTTTTGGCGATGTCGACGAAGTTAGGAGAGCTTAACAAGATTCCATCTTGTTAAAAGTCCACGGGAAGTTTAAGCCATGAGAAACAGCGTTAAACGCGGATGTACGAGTACCCGTTGAAAAACAGTAAGTGATTAATTGTGGCTCCTTATTTAACTCGGCGAAAGTTTCTCGAAAATTTCCTGAAACCGCTTGCTTGAGAAAATAGAAGAATTTAAGCGTTTCATAATAACAGCGGCACGAATTATTGATCTTTAATTAAGTATTTATTGCAACCGATAATATAAAATGATGATTTCTACAATATTTATTGTAACAGTTTAATAATTTTTCATAATCATATAAGTAAAAATAATCTATATTCAAAATTTATAAATAAATTTTCTAATAATTGGACATTAGATTAAATGATATGAAAAAATAATGTTTTTATTATCAATTTTATTTGAGTATACGAGGAATAATCAAACCTCTTTGAGTACTTTAAAATAAAATCTACTTCATATAAAAGTAGTCGTTATTGATTACACAAGTAGATAATCACGAAAGCGAACGCCGACGAACATTCGGCATTTCATGATAATAATCAGTCGGATCGATTATGCTTAATCTTACTAAAGCGCCTTCGTATATATGTCGTTGTACGACATCTGTATTTCAAATTCGTATCTCGGAGCGGCCATCGTCGCCAACGTGACACCTGCTACCTGCTATTCGCTTATCTGGTCGACTTTAAGTCTTAAAATCGTCCCACGTGCACAAACACGCGCATGTTCCAGGGTGCTGACACATCGCACACGCACATAGCTGCGATAGGTTTGGTCAGATAAGCTGCTGACAGTTATTCACTTCGTTGAAGTTGTATTTCGTGTAGCCGAAAATGATCATTAGTGCATCGAGACTTATCGATCACCTTGTATGTCTTAAAATATATGTCTTGTATGTCTTAAAATGTGCGATAACGCTGACCAAATAGCTATTTAGTTATTTGGCGCACAAGTTAACGTATTTTAACGCTTCATCGATTTCATCGATTAACTTTCAGGAAAGCTGTTAATAATCTAAAATCACAACTAATTTTACTCTAGAGTGCCAGTCATGGATCCAAAAGACCCCGTCAAAAACTCCCTAGCAATGTAGGATAATTTTAATTTTTACTTGGCAACATCAACGTGGAAGAATATTTTCATATTTCGAGAACACGTAGTGAAACGCGCAGTACTTTTACTTCGTTCATATATCGTGTGTGGTGTGATTATAAAAAAATTGTTGAAGATCTTTCAGACGTTGACTGGCATCTGCGTTTGATATCGAAGTAAGTAGAACTTTTAATTTGTTTCATTTGGGATAAATTCTTAAATTTGTACTGTAAAATCAGCGGCTTCTGGTTCTACGAAAGACACAGGAAGACACAATTTTTCTGTGTTGTCCGTCGTGTCAAATTCCGCGATGAAACATTGTAATTGTTTATAAAACATATTTTCAATCAAAATGATCTTTTTCAATTTATTTCTATATATTTTACTGTAAATCTATATTAGAAAATTCAAATATAACTATTTTTTAATTACTTCAGAAATTAGAATCACAAAAGTGACAACTTTTAAAATTGGGTATATTGAGTTTTGTTGAAATTATTAGAATATAATTACTTCCTCTTTGCAACATTATTATTGAAGCTTTAAAATATACAGAAATTATGTAACAAGAAGAAACAAGAAAATATGAATTAGAATGAAAGATAATTGTAGGATAATCCGGAGATAATAAGTGGATTAACGTTATATTGCTTGATACAAGATAATAAAATATATTTGTTTAACTTCTTACAAAAATATACAACGGGCAGGTAAAAGAATCATGAAGGCGTACGTTTGTTATCACTCGCTTTAGTCATCGTAATCGTTCTCACGTTCTTGTTCCCAGTCGATCCGTATCTCGCTCGCTTCGACCTCTTGTCGAAATTTATTTGAAGACAATAATATGCGAAAGAATGATCCGTCGCACGTATAATCGCTAGGTCGTTAATTCTCTACAACATAGATATTTTTATAAAACGTGTACATTTTACCAAATTATAGAAACACTTTTTTTAATTAACAAGTAACATTTATCCTATACAATGTAATTAATAAAATTCAACTTTTGATTACATGTTTCTATTCTATACTATTCGAAATTGGAAAATAAATTTTTATGAATTAATGACATTTACACCGAAATTGCACATTAAAATATCCAACATTACAGACTGCCATCCGGATGCGCAAAAAACCGTCTAGCGTTCTAGACTTAATTTATCTTTTTAATATTTGAATCAAATAACCTCGTCATTCGTTCAAGAAGAAATCAAAGTTTATATAGAAGTCATATCAATTTTTATTACTTGTAAATGCTTTATGGCACAGACACAGACTGATTGATACAAAGATTAACGCCAAGAACGTAGAATGCGGATAGATACATTTACATGTTTTATAATATTGCGAGGTATTTATAGGAAGGAGGGTGCATCGCGTGCGACATGCACTTTTATCCCTCTTCTTTTCCTCGTGTATTTTTTTCTCCTTCTTCTCGTTTTGCTCGTTTTACCGAGACAGCTTACAACAACTATCCGACGCGACGCTTTTATTCGCTTTCACGCTGAAATGACGGGCACGCCAAGCGTGCGTATCGCTATTATTACGCCAGTCGTCGATAAGCGATCTAGGCCGTAAAAGACACCGGCAGGTCTGATTATGCACGCCGTCGGTTCTGATCACTTTGTCATTTCCAGCGAACAAGTGCACAAGTGCCCAAGTGCTGGGGGTAGAGGGGGATGATATGGTTTATAATTATTATTATACTTCTACAAGACGGTCATTATATCGCGGCGCGCAATCTGCCTTTTTTTTCGTAATTTATTGTCATCATTGCGGTATGAACCGTTGCCGAGCGTTCCTTTACGTATCCTCGCGTGCACATGCGGCGGAAACGAGCGGATATTGATGCGCGACCGACATTATTTGCACGAACTTTAATGGATTGCAAACGCGCACGCGATACGCAGGGCCAATTCGCCGATATATCGAAACAAGGTTTCACCGCGCGAGGTTTTAATGCGCTTATAATAAATGCGTGAATACGGCGATTATTTTTTAATTAGACTATATAATTATCGCGCTTAATCCCGGCGTATATGTTACGCTTACGAATATTTTTAAATTATCGTAAAAATGAATTTTATGAATTATGGAGATGTACTTTTGTATAAAAAAAAAAACCGCTGGTAATCATCGCGATTAATAGCCTGTACGCGAGCGCGTACTACAGACAATTAGATAGTGAGCTTTTCGCAGTGTATGCCATCATTTAGTGCAGCCAATTCACCAAGATAGACGGCTTTAAATTTCGCAAAAAAAAAAGAGAGAAAAGCGGTACATTTTTCGAATAAAGTCCACCGCACATATAGCCAATCAAATATTAATGCTCGCAGTTGTTACATGGTCGGGCAATTTCGAAACGAGCTCGCCATCAAGCGCGGGTTATATGCCTCGGCCATAAATTCGTTTCAACCCTCTTGCACGTCTCTCTCTCTCTCTCTCTCGCTCTCTCTCCTCCTCCTTCTCCTCTTCGCCCCCAGTCAGTCAACCTGGGAATAGCAGTCGTGAAGGGCGACGGTGGTGGCGGCGGGTACCGGGCGAGCAGACGAGCGGAATGGTTGCGAGCACCTTCAAGCCCTGTACGCGGGACGTGTCGTACCCGATATTCTGGGTATTGATAAAATAATGAGTGCATTATTAACTCGGTTCGTTCGTGCGGGTGCCGGTGTGATGTACATCGGCATGCGAGCCTCCGTTCGTACACGCGCCCCCTCACGCACACGCGACCCGATCGCGCGCCCGACACACGCACGTATCCACCGGGGTGTCGGGAAATATCGATCTTCGAAATCTGAAAGTGTTGCGAACGCACCCACTATGCCGTGTATGTGACTTAATTAAAATGGTTAGCGACGAAACGCGTGAATCGCGTGAGATAATTAAGTGAACAAATCGGTACCTATCAAATCTCGCGAATAAACACCGCGCGTATTTTCCCTGGAAATTCATTTGTATTGCTACTTCGTTATGAATTTCTATGAATATTCTCAAGGTGTACACACATGTGGAATTGCACTCGCATATGTATACAGTATTTTATAAAGTGCATAATTTTTAGACACCGTGTACATACATGTGTCTGTAGATCAACGCCTTCTCTCATGCGATTTTCTCTGGATAGATGTGATAGGGCCGGAAAACGAAGTGATATTCGTAAGAGGGTGACAGCACGTACGTGAGGATATGCGTGCACGCACTGTATTGATCTTACAACTCACGAGTGCGTGCCGGCAGGTAACTCTCACACATCAGGCATATAAGTTCGATCTCGCGTGCGTCTCTAAATGTACCTGTCGGCTTATAACCGACTAATTCCTATCTTTTGTTTTTAGCTCTGACGTTTCCGTAGAATGACTTCGAAATTATCGTTAGTTCCAAATACGCCTAGTATTTATTTATGTTTTACATATATATCTTTCTGTTATATTTACGGTAAACAGATTTCTTTGAGAAAAATAAAGGGCATCGCCACCTATCCTTCCTCCACAAACAAGTGCAATGTAAATTTATTATTGTCATTAATATTTTTTCCCGGAATATATATTTATATTTTAAAAAAATAAAATTTTGTAAACCAAAACAATAATATATAAAAAAGGAAACACTTTTTTATTTAAACATTACACAAAATAAGTATACAAAGATGATAAAGAAATATAGGACGTTTTATAGGACTTTTCAGAAATAAAGAACTAAAGTGAGTTTTCAAGAAAAAAATAAACCTAAAGGACCCAAACCTAAAATAAAGGACTGTAATATAGGACGGATGGTCACCGTTGTTATATTACATATACGTATTTCTCATACTTATTATTAGACAGACTATATATTAGACAAACGTAATTAAAAGCTCTAAGCAGTTACGTTATTTATTTTTATTTATAATTTTATTACATGTTTAATAATATTACAAGATACCGAAAGAAGATATCAAAATTCATCGCGCGATTCTAATCTGCGCGAGGAACAGAAAGCAGAAAGTTTAGATATCCGCTTAAACGTAATGTGCGGTGTGAAGCGTTTTCAAACCAAATATTTGCAAACTCTCTCAATACTTGGGCATATTCGAAGATTATCCACTCCTACGGGGTCGTTATCGTTGTCGTTGAAAAACGCGCTATCCCGTGCGCCATTCCCGCTGTGTGGGGGACAGGCAAAACGAAGGGGTAGTACCAAATGAAGGAGTAGAGAGTTAGTGGTTGGGTTTCGCGAACACCCCCGACATAGGTGCACCTGAGGCCCTCCGGTTTCCAAGCATGCTAATTCCCACAGACGAGGGAGGGGGTGCTTTAAGCCCGTCTGTGCCGAGCGCTTATTGTGTGCCGGAAATGCAAGGACGGTACGGGAAAAAAAAGATAGAATAGGACGGGCAGTTCTTTCTTGTTAGTAACAAACTTTTGGTTCGAATTGCGCCGATGAGATCACCGTTTGGATGGAGCTGCTACACTTTAGCTGTACATTCGTGAACTGTCTGTAGCAAAACATCCACACATGTGAAATAAAAGTAAATTACATAATTTACATTGAAACATGATTATATAAAAATGTAAAATTTTGTAAATTATAAAATTGTCTTTAATAACAATTTTACGTTACATAATTAGAAAACGGTACACAAAATTTTTGCGTCTTTAAAAATAGTATATAAAAACATTACTTTTTATATAACCAATTTATTTAAAATCACGTTTACAAGTGAATTAAAAGAAAATTGCCTTAGTAGATAATTGAAAAATTAGTAATTAAAGTATTCAGCCGATGTTAATCGTCTACATTTGCAACTTGATTGATCATGTCTGAATCAACGTCTAAATAAAAACATCGTTGAGTCAGAATGAATGATTGCCATTTCGCGTACACTCGCGCGGTTTCAAAATACTCTCAGACGTTATAACCATGTGCCCGTTGTCCTTGAGCGCGAGAAGAAATCACGCACGCATCCGTGCAGCCTTTACACAGGAAGTATAATGACGGAGATAAAGCTGTTTTTATGAAACATCGTTTTTCACAAGGAAAACGACAATTTAGCACTTTTCAGAAGACAAGTCCTTTGAAAATTTTTCATTAACATCTCTCCACCTCCCTCCCCCCTCTCTTTTTCTCTTTCGCTTTTTCTCGCGATTTGCTGTCGGCGAATGGCCAGTACTCCGCGATAAAATTATCGCCGAAGAGCGAGTGTAAAGTGAGCGCGCGCGATAGAGGCGCTCGCGAGGCATCAAAGAGCTATAATTGGACGTCAGGTTGTAAGGGGGTCTATATTTAGGACGATGCCCGCAAAACCGTATGGGAGGCCGAACGAGCACCTACACGTAGGGCCTACGGACGCAAAGGGCAGACCTCTTAACGTCACGAGAGCCACGAATTATTGCGCCATTCCGGTCACTTAGGGTGCGACTGGCCCTTATTACGCGTACACCCGCAGCTCCTCGGCGTTGCCTTTCGCTCGCTCCTCCGTCAATCGGTCAAACACCCGCCTCTCGTCTTCCCTCTTCCTTCTTCTTCTACTTACCCGAATCTTACCTCAAAACCTCGGAGAATTTCGTTCCAATGTCGACCGTGCGATTTCCCGGATGTCCCTTCCACTCTCAGTTATTTGCACTGTTTTCTGTGAGCATTGGTCGGAGATTGTTTGATGAAGAACTCGATAATCGAAGGAAACGGATAAGTCTTACCCGGAACATTACGAGCCGGATGATTTATTTCCTTCGTGTGCATTTGTCCTACTCGACAGTCCGTCGCTCTTTATAACAAATGTACATGTAAAACAGTTTAAACAAACACACAATCATATTTTATTCTATTTTTAGCTTTTTCATTATTTAAAGATGGACATTTGCTTAATTTTTACGTTTCTGTCTTTAATTAAACGGGAACCAGAAAGATTTTATAAGGAAGAATTACAAAGAATAATAAAGAAATTTAATGTCGTCGGTAGACGTTCCTACCCTAGTTTGGTGGACGAGACGAGGGTGAATAAAATCAAATTTACGCTTAAGTACGAACGGGACATGATTAATGTATGTCACGTAGAGTCCTCGGATAGGAGGAAATGAGATGCCCCGCACATTTAAGGGTGTTTTTCGACACGAAATTTTTTTACGGTGTGCATAACACGATTACGAACATGGAATGGCGAATAAACGAATGCGCATACTTCACCCAATTTTTTGTCCACCGCACGGAAATAACGAAATATCGCTATCGATAGCACAAAAGATACTCAGGATCATGAATTGCGCGGTATGGAATCGTTTCCAGCGTCCCCAGCTCCGATCCAACTTTATGAAAAGAATCTTGTATTCAATTTAGAGAGGATTCCGAAGAGACATTTCTCCCCGTTGGCAGCACATCCCCTTCGCGAATATCCGTAAGCCTGTAAGTTCATCAAAATATTTACGGAGAGCCCTTCTTTTCCCAAACCACCTGCAGTATTTTAATGCAGATCGATGAAGGACGCAGATGTATATCTAAAGTTCCTAAAGCCGTCCGCGCGCGCGCACGCACTGCCTCCTAATGAGCTCCAATGTATATCACTTTCTGAATACACATAAATTTACCAGGCTCTCTCTAGAGAATTTATTATATAAAAAAGAGAATCTTAATTCATATTAAAAAGTTTTGTATGCGTAGTTTTGTAAGATCTAAAAAAATTTGTTCTTCAAAATTATTCATCTTTTCTTATTCAAAAATTTTCAGTAGATTTAATCTAATTCATTCTGCATTCTGTGAAACCTATCGCAGACATTCTTTTATAAAAAAGAGAATCTTAATTCATATTAAAAAGTTTTGTATGCGTAGTTTTGTAAGACCTAAAAAATTTGTTCTTCAAAATCATTTATCTTTCTTTGTTAAAAAATTCTCAGTAGATTTAATCTAACATTCTGCATTCTGTGAAACCTATCGCAGACGTTCTGTCGATAGAATTTCAGTTTTTAAAATAATATTTCCATTTAGCATTATCGCGATCTCTACGTGAGTGATATGTGCCAATAAAAATGGCTATATATCTTCGTTCTTGGGTAAAAGGCTTACCCAAGAATTTTCCGCTGATCAGCAATTTTCTGACCCGAGTACCTCGAGTACTCATGACTCGACATCACCCTTGAAGTCCTCAACCGTTCCTCGAGTGCTTTCGCACACTCTCTGGAAGTATAGTTCTTCGCGCGATAGTTCTTCGTGACTCGAACGTCTCGATTTCCGTCGAACAGTTAGTAACAAGAAGCGACAGTGACGTGTATGCGCTCTTTCTCGTTTCTGCCGTCGATTGCATTAACGCATCGACGGACGCATTGTCTAAATGCACGTGACGCGAGCTACGTGTCAAATGAATAAAAGAGCCAATGCGATATTTGACGCGGACAAATTAATACAGTCAAGCACAATGTGGAAGAGAAACTGATCAGAGCGCGTTTATATTTCTCGTTTACTGGAAATACTCTGTCTATTCATATTTGCATTTTTTATATAAAGTTTCTCGTTATTAAAAAAAATTAACTTTATAATAAAATGAATTTTTTCATAAAAACTAGCCGTTTCTCTAAATAGATTGTCCAACACAATAGCACAGTTTAATTATTTATCGTATTTCATTAGGGAAATTGAAAGATATAATGCGATAGCGAGAAAATCTTTTGCGTCTGTCTTCCCACGGTAACAATATTACTTTTAGAAAATTATCAACACGGTGTTATAATTTTCCTGACAAACGGCGCTACCGTACGAATCCATTAAAAAGCCTAACGAAATTTTGCTCTTTTAGGATTCTCATCTTCTTTTATTCTGCCAATTTCCATTTTCGCCGCACATGTCGTCGCTCCCGTCGCGTCGTGATAAAAGTGCGGTGGCGAAAGTGTTGTCCCCCGACGTGTACGGGGGGATATGCTAAACGCCAAGAGCGTTCGAAAAGGACTGGACCGACCCCTTTTGCAGGTGGGGGGGATTAACAGAGTCACGGTACGCATGGCGTAAACACACGATCCCGCCGCGCGTCACGACGTGGGTTCCGGCGGCATCTGACAGGGGGTTGAAGACGGCTCCATTCTAGAACGGGATTAAAGCCGACAGGAGGAATTCGAAAAAGCAACCCTTGACAGCTTAATACCGATCAGAATCTAAGCCGGCCATTTAGCCCTGGAGATCAGCCGCGGACCTACGCAGAGCCGATTCCGGGCTGCCGCCCTATTTGCCTGCACTTTTGAAAACTTTTTCCACCCTTTATTCCCCCCCTTTTTTTTCCTCCTGGTATCCAAATCCTCCGACTGCTTCACGGTGAGTTCGCCCACAAGAATATTTTCGGAAGCCGCGCCGAAGAGCGCTATTGTGGATATACGAGCGGCATGGCTGACGAAACGGATTTGCTTTCTTCGACGATTTCCTCGCACTCCCTTTCATACCCCGATTTTTCGAAATCGTGAAATCGGGACCGTCGCTAACCGGAATTCTCATGAATCAAAGACCGCAATGTTTATTATCAGATTCAGATACGTGCATTCGTGGAAACCATATCGTTTTTACTTTACTGACACTGTTTGAAATCCTCTCAGTCAGTTTACATTAGATAAAAGTAGATATCACATTGAGCTTTGCTTTCTTATCTACAACTTCAAAGGCGGTATATTTTAAAACCATTTCTATTTAAAGACATGTCACTGAACTCGGATATCTAGATTATCCCGTAGAAACAGTTTTTTATTTTTAAATAAAAAGAGACTCTTTTTATATGTTACTGTGTATTAAAAGTAGCTGTTGTTGCTTAAAAAGTCTCTTGAAATTAAAAAAGGAAGACAAATTTTTCAAATATATTTATACCGTATAGATGAAAAAATTCGCAAAAGTGCATTTGCTTTTCTCGAAAAAAAAAGGGGGGGTTCGACGTATTAGCATATACATGCGACGACACCATCCCATTCCCCGAGAAGTCGGCATTTCATCCGAGTCGCAGGTGGCGGGCGTTATACGCACGTTCGAAAACATCGAGACCGGGCTAGCGTACGCACGATCTGGACGATCCTTCGCGCGTATACCCTTCGGGATTTAACGAGGGATGGTCAGGATCTGGACTATACCCCAAAGGAACAGCCGGGATATAGGAAATACAGGACCGTCGATCTCCCGACGCGGAGCAAAGCCCGCGAGCTTACGGGTCTAAGCTCCTCTCGCCGACTGCCTCGGCCACCACTCCTCACTCCCCGAGAAGGCTTTCGCCAAATCTCTGGCTAGCAGCTGCATTTCTCATATTCGTGCCTCGCAGTTGAAATTGAAGATTCACAATACAATATATCAGGAGTAACTTGCGTCGGCGGTGACTTTCCTTTATTGAACGTGTTCTTTATTGTTCGCGCGTTACTGTGCTCTTAGATTCTCTTTTAGGAATGATATTTATAAATTGAACTATTTATGTGGCTATACTTCGAAAGTATATATTTATAACTGATATTTGTATACGTATGTTTATAGCATTTTAAATTAAACTACTTATAAGACTACAATTTTGAATATATATTTTTCACGATATATTAAAATAAAAGTATAAATTAAATATATTAAAATATTAAAAATCACGTCAAATACTAAATTTATCTTTATAGACAACAAAGATAAAGTAGAAAAGTCTTTTAATATTTTACAAAAGTGAGGAAACAATATGAGTAATAAGTGGAAAATAATTTTTATCTCTTTATTAATTGTGAAAGATAATATGAAATATTCCGTGTTGCTTTATTCAAAGATACGCAATTCGCTGGCCAGTGATCCTTTTGAGTGCCAGTGCTCTGACTCATTGCGTGCGACGCATATGAGGGTGAGTTTCCCAATATATTTCAGGTATGCATGGCGCTTTTCACGATAAGATATTTCAATATTGACCTCTCGTCAGTATTTATACTAGGCGATGCGAGAGATTAGACGAGCAGTCAGCACATATTTGTACGGATTTCACTTTGGATGATTATATAACTCCAGCGATTGTCGATGAAAGGCTAAAGATACAATTGCACTCTGCAATTTCAGTTCGATACCGTTTCGTAACGGAGCACTATTCAAGCTCCATCGAATATTGTCGCGTATGCCAAACTAATATCTATGCGCAACAAACGTGAACGTGTTTAAACTATAGATTACGCGCGATGTAATAATAAAAAAATGTCACAATAACGAGCATTATACTGCAATGGTTCTTATTCGTTAGACGTGCAATTTGAAGAAAAAGAAAAATGTCTTTCTGTAACATCTGGTTTCCAAACAATTACGAAGCAGACTATTTAAAATCAGTGATTATTAAAATTGATTAAAAATACGCAGATGCTTTCTGAGATTCGAAACTTTTTTCGTTAATTAAATATAAAGGAGTCCCAAACTTTTTTTGTTAATTAAAGGCAAAGGAATCTCGGCTGCTCCCTGTATAATCAGTTTGCAGTCATTCCACCGGAGTAAGCTGCGTTTAAAGTCGGTAAGCACAGATGATGGTCGCTATTAACGCAATGCAATTAGTGGCTACATGCTTCCTCGAGAGCCCGCTACGAGACAAATTTCTTTTCTGCAAAATTATGTTTCGCTGTAAATTAAGAGACTTTTTACAGTTCTGCTGTAAGTTGTACTGGAATTCGGGAAAGATTCCTAACATTATGCTAATTAAAATCATGCTTATCTTTTACACGTTCGAAATGTTAATGCAATGTTTGGCTCTTATAAAACATGGAAAAATAATAAAGTAATTTATATCAAAATTTATAACAACACATTTGACAAATTTTTTCTTATAACATCAATGTTTTAAGTATTTGCTTTATAAATTTTTTATAAGAGAAATATATTATTTGACATTTTTATATAAAAAGTTAAATAAATATAATACGATATTATTTTTCTCATGATGTAATCCATAATATACATTAGGAATTCATTAAGAATTCTATAAATTAACACGCAAAAATATACTTATTTTTTCTATGTAAAATATATTTATATTATAAAGGTCTGCATCGTGCAAATCTTTGAAAGTTTTGGGAATTCTGATTGGACAAGGATACTTGATCCGCTTAAGTCTTTTAGGCTTAAGCGAACTTACAGACTCGAACTCAATACATTGCGGACATTCACGTACATTTACACATCATATACACCCATTATATATATATTTTCATAAGTGATACAATAAACATTTGAGAAAAATAATAATGAAATCTAATTTAAAAGTAATAGCAAAAGGGGATAAAAATAAGACTAAAATTTATATGGCATTGATATATAAATGAAGTAAAATAGCGAAAAATAGAGAGATTAGTTAGAGGTATAGGTAGAGAGATTAATTAATATAAATGAAGATTTAAGAGAGACATAGGGGAAAAATAGTGAAGAATTGTTCGAGTAGGATAGAATAGGAGAGTTCAGTTGCAAAGCTCGCGTGTTTCGCGACATTCTTCGCCGACGAGTGAACGAGAACACGATTCAACGAGCACGATACCATAGCCGCGGTGCAATATGTATGTCCATATTATCTATCCTAGACTATGCAAGTTTCCGAAGTCAGCCGCTCGCCGAGGGCAGAGGTCGTAGCTCCGTCGAGGTACCAACTTTGATTATGGCCGTAGATTTACGTCGAGGAAATTGATAGCGGAAACAAGGTATATCACTAAGAACTTTTCTATTCTCTGACCGGGCGCCGTTATTTCGTTGAACAAGAACAGGCGCTTAGGGCAGCCGCTGTACAATAGCGCGTTTATGCAAAGTGGCTAATGAAAACGAGCTTTTTTAATTACCGCGCGAGTGATTTAATATAATCTGATATAATCCCACGGCCCATAAAAATGTATAATCATGTAGTCACAAGAGTATAATGCATTTCTCCGTACCTAAGGTATTATCGTAACGTGTAATCAGAACGAGGGAATTAATTAGTCGATTTAGATCGACCCCGTTTTTTATATAGCTTGTGTAAAGAGGATTATATAGAAAAGTGGGTTATAAGAAGAAGCGCTAAAGAAATTACAGGGATATGCGCTTTTAGCACGTTGTTTAGTAACGTGTGCTTTACACAGGTTCGTATTATGACCTAAAGTGGCTCTTTATTGTCCCGCGTTAAACAGTCCCATAAAACCGTAAACGCGATAAAACTGTATACTATTCACGTGCACAGTATAAATAGTCTGTGAAGGTTCTTTCACCGCGAAACGAAAATACGTTCGCACCCATGCAAACGTACCAATCTCTCGCGACGTTCTGCCGCGCTTAAATCAACAGTCTAGCCGGTCGTACGCTCCGCCGTGGACATTCTTTTTCTCCTCTCTCTTAACTTAGATACCCGTAAAGAAACTCCCCGTATCAGTCACCATTTCGCGCTGGCGCATTCAAGCACGCGCTCAGATTGAAAGGCGTAAAAGAGCGCAAAAAGATCTCGCCGAGACGCGAGGCACAAAACACATGTAATCTGACAAATATAGTCTCCAGCGTCAAAGTATTTACATAAATAATAATCACAAGTCAGCAGTTCTCAGTCGCGCACTTTTGCAAACATCTCGAGAGCTCCTTCCAAGAGTTAAATGAATGAGTAATAAATAAAATAAAATATATGTATTGTATATTCAATTATCAACAAATACAGGGTGTCAGCAAACATGTTTTACAGCAAACATATTCCTCTTTCAATAAAGTGAAAAATCCTTTTTTCTATCTTAAATACTCTTGTTTATAGTATTTTTCTCTTGATTTCAGAAGAATCCTCTTGAGGTCAAAATAAGAATAAAATCCTCTAAAATTTAAAGGTTTCCACTTATATCAAAATTATTTTTTCTTGCTGTAGGATTTCCGTCTCTAAACGACTTCAAGAATCTATCATTAGCAGGTGGTGCGTTAGGTCTGGGACACCCTGTATACGTAATATATATCTGCAACAGCTAATTTGATTGGGCTTATTTCGCGAGTTTCACTGAGCTTTGGCTCGCGATATCAACAAGCGCATTGAAAAATGCAACAAACGCACTCGGAGAGAGCGAAATGAAACGCAGCGCGTAGCACGATTGAGCGGTGCGCCATGCCGACGTCCGGCTCGATCGAACATGACAGCGCCCGAAGGCGCTCCAACGCTAATGTATTCGAAGATCTCAGAACGAGATACTTGCCTTTCTGCGCGAATGCCTCTCGCGCATCGCTATTTATCGCGGTAGACATAATACGTGCCGGCGAATACGTCGTCTGAGAAGCGTGCAATATTAAATGGACACTGGGGTGCGATTCAGCAGAAGGTGGCTAAACCCTTTCGGAGCTCCCGGGGATTTCCCGTGTAGTACGACGGGACCGGAGAAACTCCGCTGGCGCGCGAGTCAATGCGCCTTCCGAGGTGGCGGAGAGACGGTGAGAAAGGCAACGGCGATGGTGGTACAGGTAAGATAGGAGGCTTCGTGGCACCTGCAACACCTGCTTGTTAGCGCCAGCGCGCCAACTTTCCGCAAGCCAGCCGGACGCGCTCTCTCTCTCTCTCCCTCCCTCTTACTCTCTCTCAGTATTCTTCTTTGTGTGAGGTCCGTATGCCTCCTACGGCTCGTGCGATCGTCCCATCTACATATGCGTGCATGTGTATATCTGTCTATCGCACGTACACGTACGCACGCCGTCTACGGTTGTAACGGAATCGGCTGGGAACTCAACTTGCTGACACCAGTCGATGCAGAAGTACACGTGGCGAAAGAAGCGGCCGCGGAATACAAGACACCGCATTCGAGTTCAAGTTTGCATGCGCTTGAAATTCTGCTGCGAAAGAAGTTTTCGATGCCATAAGCGCGGACGAAAAAGTATGCAATTGTTATTATTAGCGACATCGAAAGAGAAATATCGTTATTGATTGCCGCGAATTTGCCGGCTATTCTTTTCGTGGCATTTGGTTATTGATCGCAATATTTTTCCTACTAACTCGCGATAAAATGTTTGGAAGGGAAAAAAATACGATTCATACGATGAATAACGTTAAACTTTGTCCTCTTTAACACGTGCCATAATTACGGTGCCTATATTTCTTTGAGAAAAAATAAAGGACACCGCCACCAACTCTTCTTCCACAAACAAGTGCGATGTAAATTTATTATTATATTTAATATTTGTTACAGAACATGGCTCCAAAACAAAACAAACTAAAACAATTATATAAAAAAAAAACACATCTTTATTTAAACATCACAAAATATACAAAGGTGATAAAGACTGAAATATAGGACATTTTATAGGATTTTTCAGAAATAAAGAATAACACTGAGTTCAAGAAAAAAATAAATAAATTTAAAGGACACAGATCTTTGTAAAATAAAAAACTGCATAATGTCACGATTTATTTAAAACCTCGAGCCTGCAGGGATCATTATTTACACTCAAATTAATAATTCCATAATCATGATGTAGCGCGTGCCAGCTGATACGGCTCCGCAAGACGTAACTCATCGGCCGTAATAAACCCGCGGCAACATTATGTAAAGCGTAAAACGATAGCGGCGCGCAGCAGCGAACAAAGAACGGAAATTCGCGAATCGATTGTACGCGCTTCCTCCCGACGCCTTCTCCACAGGGCGAAGGTGCGTCACCTATCGCGATGCCACACGCTTGCCGCCGCCGCGCGCGCGCGCGCGCGCGTGTGTGTGCGTGTGTGCGTGCGTCGCGGCGGAACACGAAACGGAAATCCCCCGTGCGCGCGTGCCTATGCTCGGCGCACGCGACGAGCACCGGCAGCATAAAGTTCCCGTTTAATATCTTTACGAGAGCCGGCGAAAATGATGAGGTTTCTTGTTTTTTAATAATGTAGCCACGCACACCTGAGCCTCGTAATTCTCGGCGCGGGGTCGGGGCGCCCCTCTCCCAGCCC
>VBVQ01003108.1:0-20632 GCA_011636635.1 Tetramorium simillimum | reverse complement strand
TAATTGTAATGTTTCTTATAATTAAATAAATTTAATTTATTGTTATTTTTATCGGTTGTTATCGTTAATTGAGATTTCATAAAAGAAATAACATGAGATTTCATAAAAGATATATCGATTTAATTTACTATACTAAATTAAATCGATATATCTTTTATGAAATCTCATGTTGAACAGATAATCACCGCCAACAAGTAAACATAGCAAGGTGCTAACGAACCCAATGAGATGCAAACAATGGCGTGTGCTAGACACGTGCTTAACCCTTAACGCTATTCAGAAAAGTTAATTGACAGCAGAATTGTAATCTGGACACTCAATGTTAATTTAATATCTTATCTTATATTCTTTCATTTTTAAATAAAGGATAAGGGTGTATCTTCAAGGAGGTTGCAATTAAGATATCCCGTAGAGAGCTGAGCAAGAAAAAATATCGAGGAGACTAAATCTCCTGATTTATTAGGAATGCGCTGTTTATTAAAATCACGCTCGCTCTCACAAAATATATTTTAATTCGATATTGACAAACGCGAGTGATAAAAATTACGTTAAATAACGCTGCGTTTAATAATGTTTTATTACAAAAGGTCTAAGAGTTTGAAGAAAAACTGAGAAAGAGCAAATCTAATAAGTAACGAACACAGACTACGATAACCATCTTTCATGGATAATCTTGTAAATAATTTAGTAGTAGCCATTGCCATAACGTGTCACGTGAAACGACATTGAGTGTCAACTCCGTCAGCTCTTAAATACACAAAGCTTACTCTGTGATCAGAGAACTAAAGCTACCCTACTGGAATTGTTCAACTACATCATTGTTATATACACTTTTATATCGATCAGGTATAATAAAGCACAAATGTAAAATAAGATCGAGTAATAAAATAAAAATATTATAAGCTTCACAAAATCTTCCATTTTATAAAAAATATACAATACGTTTGAACAAGCTAATATAAGCAGAATTTATTTAAATTTTATGAGATTTGGCACATTTAACAGATATTTAATTACTTATTTTTGCAGAAGATACTTATACTTATTTTTGTTTTTCTTCTATCAAAGTCAATTATAAATCCAAACAAGAAGTAGGTTTTTTGTATTTTTCTACAAGATAATGTTGAATTTTTTAAGCAAATATTCTTTCACAGCGGTGCAGGAAGAACGAGGGCCGCGTGCTCGCAATAATGCGCTCTCAAATCAACACAATTCTAACGTCACCTGGAAGCCTAGAATCGATTCATCGACGACTTTTTGTGCACGTTTTAATAACTCTGAGATATATTTGCCTTTCAAGAATCCCACTCTGAACAATACTTTAATGATGAAGACGTTACGCGAGTCTGAAACCAGAGAAAATATTTTCTTTCCTGTCGTGTCGCGCCATACGCAGCCGGCGAGGATTATATCGCCCGGTAATTTTCTCTCCTTGGAATATTCAAGTTGGAATCCAATTCTCAACAGAATCTATCTAATCACTGTTGCATTCTGTTATTACGATACATGTATTTTTTACGATAATTCAATTGGATTTTACATTGCATGCAGGCACGGCTGTACAATATGAAATATCCGCGCAAATATTCCTGGCTGCTATTCGAACGGCACGTCGCCATCGTGACTTTTCGATGCTGGATGTGGAGGAGCAAAACAAGATTCTTCGTCGTGGATGGTCCGCTCTTTTTGTTTTACGTGCGGCCACGTGGCCGATCGATTTAATGAACGTACGGGGACAAGGTGCAACGAGTAACGACAGTGCTTCGGCCTGCGTAATCGCAACGCGCGCCGCGATCGCAAAATTGCAGCTCGACGATGTCGAATTATGTATCTTAGACACGTTTGCGCTGTGTCGTCCCGGTAAGTAAAAGTTAAACCGATCGGTATCGGTACATAAGTGCCGTATAATTTTTCGATAATGCATGCGTAAAACTTTCTCAACGGTAAAAGTGCGATTGTAGCGCAATATCGTTCTAAATTGCAGAGATCGCCGATACTACCAACGGTTTCCACGTAATGTCGCAAGCGAGAAATAATGCCGTGGAAGCTTTAATACGACACCTTCAACAGCGAAATGATCGCGAGAGCAAACTGGCCAAGATTCTATTTGTCCTACCCCTTCTCACCGGATGTTGCTCTCGAGAATTGGCTGAGGAATTGTTCGCACCGATTATCGGCGATGCAGATCTAGAAAGAGTTATCGCGTCTGTACGATAAGTCATTCTCGCAACAATAAAAATATTTAATCGCACGTTATCAGATCCGATTTAATGGATTAATCTGTATGATCAATCGTCAAGAATATATACAATTAATAAACATGTAATAATCAATAAAAAAAATATATGAATTATAATAAGACGAATTAAAATAAAAGATTGCTTGGCGATTGATTCTCGTACTCATTGTCACTCTAATTTAATCAATTTCGATTATCGCCATTTATATGCGAAGAGAATATAACAGAAATTTTCTGCCATTATTTAGAAAATCGATCGATTGCAAAGCGTTTTACTTTCTGTTGATAAAATCTAAAAAGCTATTGAAAAACTCTCTTGTATCTTCTCGAAATGGGTGAAGATCCTATGACATATTCTTTATCATGCGAGACTTATCCGAGAAGAAGCCATGGTATATTATCGTTTACTGAAAACCAGATTGACAATCCTGAGAAACTAATGTCATTGATATTTTTGCCGGTACTATGACGATAACTCCAGGTAAAAACTCGTGTGATTAATGATTTTATTGTTGAAGCTATAACTTTGCAACGTTCATAGAGCCAGTAAAAATTTCATTATTTTGTAGATTGATACATATGGTAATAAAATTTTAGCATTTACTCGTAAAGAATAATCATAAATCGCGGAATAAAGATAATAAGTGATATTATAACATTCACAATCTCATACATTCCTCGAGATATAAAACATACTCTCTTTTATAGTTGATAATAAAATAAAAATCGTAAAAGCCGTATGATTTTAATACAACATATTTTCACACATTGGTTTTGTAAATTATCGACAATTTGATACATAAATAAATAGTTTTGAAAATTTATAAATTTTTCACAATTTTGTAGCTTTAGAAAATTTTAGGCTAAATTAATTAGTAAAGTAAATTATTTTCTATAAGATTTTGAAAATATGTGGATAGTGCTATTTCGGATTTGAAATCTACGACGGTTGAGAATGAAAATTCAATGAAGAATCGAAGAAACCCGAGAAAAACGATAGACGTCGAGTTTTAGACGTCGAAACGAAATACGACTACATATGTGACTTCGTATGCATAGAATGTACATTTATTATGGCGTTCTTTTATTGCTTTCGATAATCGCGCGTACCAGGAAGTGGCGTTTAGCATCGAATGCCTCATACAGATACTAATTTCAAATCTGGCTATATTAAAATGTATTAAAAACCATAAAAATAACTACGCAATCTTCGTTTTTTCTTCGTACAACATAAGGATAATCGCATTATTGATAGTTTATTGATATTTATTTTCGATTCGAAAGATGAGAGATCAGCAAGGAAAATCAGAGAAGAGGCTTAATTAACTAAATAATCCGATAAAATTTATATATGATAACATATCTACGTAATTTGATGCAATATTTATTTGATGGAAAAAAGCTGATAAGAAAATAACGAGCGTTCTTATTCATATAAATTGATCGTCGAAGCGATGGACAACCGTCTCAAGAATGTATGACGAAATAAAAAGATGTATTAATTAAATTTAACATAAAATTGTGTTAAACAGAGGTTCAGTGCTATTACAATTGCAAGTATATTAAGGTTAAAATTAATATTGGCATTCGATGCCAATGATATGCCTATGTGATTGTATTCCGTCTTTATCACTATCTATATTACGTACCTTTGAATCGGCGATATCAATTAACGAAGAACGAGCAGCGATGGTGATAGAGTGGTCGTAGAAACGGCAGATTCCTTCGAATTTCCATTGTGAACAAGAACGAGCAGTATTATACCGAATGACATGTTTGAATTTAGTCGCAATTATCACGTGATTTACAATATCGACTACGATAGCAAGCGACTGTTTTAATAATAATTACAACGTAATAAAATAATGTTTTATCGTGTGACATAATATAAAATAAATATAAAAAAACGATGGTTGATGTGTGAATATTTGCAAAAAGCAAATACCGCGTAAATTACATTGTTACTCGTATTTTTAGTGTCTCCTGACTGGTGTCTATAGACACGATGTATAAAAAGTGAAAATTTATTTTTTAAAGGTTGGTAGCCTTGCATCTTCGGAGCCCTCGGGCTTTCTGCAGTTTCCCTATGTGAGACGTGAGACTCTCTCCAGCCTGGAGACTCCACGAGCAATTCGGAGCAACACGGAGCAACACGGAGCTAGTTACTCCTATCGATTCTTTATACTGTTTTATACTTGTAATTTATCATAGGAGCATTTTATATTGGAGTATTATTTCCGGAAATAGTCAGCGATGCAATGTACGAAGCTTTCATTAGTGGTTATCGTTTAGCTGATGTGTCACATGGCAAGCCCTATTATGTTTACTGTATCGAGATTTTGGAGTCAAAGACTGGCTCTCGATATTTCATCGAGAGAAGATACAGCGAATTTAGTGCATTACACCGTAAGGTACGGTATGAAATGATTACGTTCTGATAATTGAGTATATAAGATATTCGTGCATGTGTCATCAGTCTAACAGACAAATAACTTTCTTAAACAAATCACTGTGGAAAAATGCCTTGCAAGTATACATATTAAAAATATTATGCTTATTGACAGTAAAACAGTGAATTTACAATTTTCTTGAAAAGTTCTTGAAAAGAATAAGAAATTTCTGCTGAATATCTTTTGTTTGCTTATGTCGTAAGTTCTGGCAGAACACGAACTTAATATTAATGCCTATCTACTACAATTTTTTGTTAGAATCTGTTAATAAATTGCTAGCATACTGTTAACATTTTTCATACCGTGTATATATTGTACAAGAGAATTTTATATTCTTTTTATTCTTTTCCAGCTGAAGAAGGATAATTCGGCTATTGCACCGTTTCCGCCAAAAAGAGTAAGAAACTCGCAACCAAAAGTATTGGAACAACGACGAGCTGCTTTGGAATTATATATACAAAAAATGCTAAGTCTATTAGCAACAAAACAGCAAGTTCTCAATTTTCTGGGTATAGAAAACCAAGAAGCTGCGTTCCATCACAGGTATTTGTTTACTCTTATAGAGAAGAAAGATACATTCTTCTAGCACAGCAATTAATTTTGTCATTTTTTTACTGTTCAAGAATACATAAAACTGCAGACAGTTCAACACATAATCATCCAAATACTTTGGGGCATCATCCAGTTTTAACTTTTCATTGTGATCCATATGTCCCAGCTGACTCAACTAGCAGTCTTTCAGATATTGTAACTAACGGTGTATTATTAGGTATATATAAATCTTGATATTACGAATGATTTGCAAGGTTGAAACAATAAGTATAAAATGAATTTTTGATAAAATGATAAGTATACAGATATCCATCTAAATGGATAAAAGAGTAATGCTAGTAATATACAAATAACAAAATTTCTAAAAATAAAATTCATTTTTAATATATCAAAATGAAGCGAATGACAAGTGTAATACTTTTATTTTATATAATTGAATCTCATTTATATAATAATTTATATAAAAGTCTAAGAATCATATCTGACAAATGAACAAAAGAAAATGTCGATGCAAAAGGTTTATTTAAATGTACATTTAAATGTAAATTACGAAATTGTATAGGATAAAACTTGTTTGTAGTTAGGTACGTACACACTCTAATTAAGTTTACATTGCTTATTTTAAAAAATTTTATCGAATGTACCTTAATTCTCACATTTAATTTTGACTGACATTACATGACAAATATGTAATATTATGTATATTTAAGAAAAATGTTATAAATAAAATTAAATTACATGCTACTAAATGTAAATTCAGTAAATTTCTACGGCTAGAGTATGTTTTTCACCCCACGTAAATAATGTAGGGTTCATTACGCTCTGTACTTATTCAGTCCGAACCAATAAACCAATTCAAACAAACTTTTGAATAAAATTGTACTAAACAATAGATTGTAGAATCACCTAAAAGCCCACTCTCTTGGCTAACCAGCCTGATCTGCCAGTTATTTTAGTTTCTACAGTTTAGTGTCGTAGTCATATTGGTGGAATTGAAACGCCTGTTCTGATCATAGATTTCTATACATATACTAACAAGACGCGCTTACTGTAATTATTTCATATGTGATAGAAAGAGACAGAAGTAAAACCGACGCTCCATTGCCTGTATCACATATGAATATGTGTGCGAACGGTCTGTGAGTGTACCACGTGATCTGAGTGTGCCGCAAGGCAATGACTGTCCGTGTGATTTGTACATGTGTGAGTATGTGATACTAGCAATGGCAACCTTCATCTGTGGTATTCAAAATGGTGGCAAAGCGAGCAGTCTAGTATACAGAAATCTGTGATTCTCTAATGTGCAGCTGTGCTGGCACGAACGCACTAATAACGCTTGGAATAACTGTGGAATAACGTTTATCGTATTGCCAATAAAAATAGAATACCTAAATATTACAATGGAGATGGAAATGCTGTTCAGGTGTAGAAACTAGAACTGCACCTGAAGTTTCGCTCTGCCTTCTCCCGCGGTGATTGGTCAGTTGGTCCATCACACTAGGGAAGAGGGAGAAGCTTAGTGTGCAAGTGCAGTGGAATCTCGTCCTAGAATAAAACGGCATTCTCGTTCTCGATTACATATACTACATCGAACATTGGACTCGCAGGGCGAATCCTCCATATCGTGCGGTTCAATGTAAACGCGACAAAAAAAATTGAAGGGGCATATTGGGGATTGGGGCTGATCGGAGTTGATCGGAGTTGATCGACTCCCGTCGTCTGACATCCGACAGGCATCGGTGAAGCTTCGGTGGCACCGAGCTGCCGTGCGAGAATGTGACGCCAGCAAAGCGGATTGTGACTTCCGTCTCTGTCTCGCGCTTTGTCTCACCTTGCTCACAATGAAAGTACCCGATGTAGAGTGAGTGGGGCGAACACGGTGTTGGCGAAAAAGAAAAGGAGAAAGAAAGAACGAGGAGAAGGTGGGAGAGAAATCGTCCGTTTCACGAGCCGTCATGGCTGAATCATTGTGAGCGATTCTCGTAGGAGAGACCGATAACAAATGACGAATAACCGTCGCGGGTCGCGGGTGATTCATTAGGGTGGTGAAGAATCGTGGTGTCCATTTCGCGCGGCGTCAGCCGACTCCATTTGATTCGGTCCGATTGCTCGCGGACAGCTCCATGCCGAAGCTTCACGAGAGGGAGACGTGATAATAGGGAAAGAGAGAGAGAGAGAGAGAGAGAGAGAGAGAGAGAGAGAGAGAGAAAGGGAGAGAAAGAGAGACGGTGTTTCGTGCGTGTCCTCGGTGGCGCGAGGCCCGTGCTACACGTCCGGTGCTACACGATGAACGGGTTAAGTCTGGGTGAACTGTGTTGCCTGTTCTGCTGTCCGCCCTGCCCGTCCAGAATCGCAGACAAATTAGCCTTCCTGCCGCCCGAGCCCACGTACACGTTTGTCGAGGACGAGGGCTCCAAGTTCTCCATTTCCCTGTCGGAGCGCGCCGAGTGGCAGTACACGGAGCGCGAGAAGGAGTCGGTGGAGGGCTTCTACGCCAGGACCTCGCGCGGCAACCGCATAGCATGCCTGTTCGTACGCTGCTCGGCGACCGCGCGCTTCACCATCCTCTTCTCCCACGGCAACGCCGTCGATCTCGGCCAGATGTCGAGCTTCTACCTCGGGCTGGGCTCGCGCATAAACTGCAATATATTCAGCTACGATTACTCCGGCTACGGGGTGTCGGGCGGCAAGCCGTCCGAGAAGAATCTCTACGCCGACATCGACGCCGCGTGGCACGCGCTGCGTACACGTTACGGCATCAGCCCGGAGAACATAATACTCTACGGCCAGAGCATCGGCACTGTGCCCACAGTCGATCTCGCCGCGAGATACGAGGTCGGCGCGGTCGTCCTGCATTCGCCCCTCATGTCCGGGATGCGAGTTGCCTTCCCGAAAACCAAGAGGACTTGGTTCTTTGATGCTTTTACCAGGTAAGCAGCGCAAAAATCCTCCGTGCTCTTCGTATCATGGTTTCTTGACCATTCGAGCTATGGACTGTGCGAGTTCGACGTTCGGAGTCGCGAGGTGTTATCGGGCGAGATCAGGAGAATTCTCTCTCCCGACTCTCCCGAGTCCCGTGCGCATGAGTATCGTGTCAAAAGTCTCTCTTTTTAACTCTCTTACTGTTGGATGTACATACCTGTGTGTACCTATGACCATGCACGTGATATCGACACATCTTTTTCATACAAATTACTTTTTTGGTTCTTCAAAAGAACCTTTGATAACAAAGATAAATGAAATATACGATAAGCCTACTTTTTCTCAAAGATGCAGAATGCCTAGAGATGGGTTTCCATATTGTAACCTAAAGATTGTAACATTTAACAAGCATGAAACAATAATGTAAGAAAACAGCTGTGAAACTGGTAATTAGATAATAAAAATTTTTGTTTTTTATTACATTCTGTTTTCAGATAGAAATTAAACGACTTACAAGATATATTATACTTTGATTCTAATATGTTTTAATATATTGTAAAATACGAAATATTTTATAAAATATTAATTTTTTTATTCTATTATATTTTAATATCTTTATGCACGTGAAATAATGACACGGATCAATTGGTTAGAATTGAACATTTTTTATAAACCAATATTTGTCATGATTACTAAAATTGTAGAAATACATAGCAGTGATTTTAGATTAAATATAGGAAATGTCAAAAAAAGAATAAACTAATAATAAATAAATAATTATGCTACGTAAGTAAACACAGATTTGAATTAAATTTACGGAAACTATTGATTAATTGGCAGACTTTTATTTTTGACAAAGCATTTTCTCCAATAAAGTCAATAAATTTGAAAACTCTTGAGAATGTAGTTTTCATTCAAACGCTGAATGGAATGGAAAATAACCTGCGAGGTAAAATCGTTAATATCTTGCCGAGAAGCTACACAAATGTACGGTTGAATAAATGTATACCTGTGTCACATGGAAGTGTACTTATGAAACCTACGTGTTGCACGATTTGTGTCGTAATACGTCTCTCTCTAATCGGCTTTGTATGGATTTTACGTATGGATTTGTATGGATGATATCTAGCAATATATCAATTATAGTCTCGTAAGTACATTTTGGTACTTGGATTTTGACTTTTACATGTACTATTAATTAACTCACGTTTGTACATTTGTATGTAAGATGAAAAAATAATAAATCGAATTTGTTTAATTTAAACATAGACGTAAAAAGCAACAAATGGAACGAATTATAAACTTTTTATGGATTTTAAAAGGATTATTGATAAATACATGAAATGTTTTCAATGCTAGTGAAATTTAAATATTAATTAAATTTTCTTGATGATACAAATGTTAATTTTAAATGACGCATTATTATATATTTTATATATCTATCTTGAAGTTACAGGTATTTTTTTTTAATTTGAGGAAGTTTTCTTATATTTTTTTCAAAAATAATTTTGGTTTGCACGTGTATCCAATTTTGCACATTGACGCTACTTCTTTAATAACAGTTGTGAACAAAACAATGGAGTTCCAAGAGTTTCACTTGTAGTCACATAATAGATTCTAAAAACACATCTTCCTCATTTTGATAGCGTCAAAAGTTGCATAGTTACTTGTACACTTGTGTGTAAAGTTCTGTTTTCATCTATCGAGGTTTATGATATCCAACAAACACATTTACTTTATTCATTACTTTAATGTTTTACTAATGATGACTTTGACACTGTTAACACTATCATGAACCGTAAAAATGAATTTCGCGAACTGTAATACATAATTATTCCGACAAGTTTCATACGTTCCGTTATTACTATTAACAAATGTTCGCGGCCAGCAAGCATGTTTGCACGAGTTTGTTTTCAATGCGTTCTCGCCTTTGTTTAAAATTATTACACTACTGAAACCTCTCGACCTGCGAAAGAAAAGTATCGATAAACTATCTTTTCAGTTTTTTGTAGGAAAAATCGAAAGTAAGCGGTATAAGAATTTGATTGCTTTTATATTAAATTTATATTATGACAATAAAATAAATAATTTTCTCAAACGAAATTCATGTAATTATATAGAAATATTCTATATAAAAATATACTCCAAGTCTATATACATACTTTAAACAGTATTTAAATATTACTTTTTAATGTTTCTTTGCAGCATAGATAAAGTGCCGAAAGTAACATCTCCTGTTCTGGTTATTCACGGTACCGAAGACGAAGTTATAAACTTTAGCCATGGCTTGGCGATTTACGAAAGATGTCCACGAGCAGTAGAACCACTATGGGTTGAGGTATTGAAATAATTGATAATATTATTAAAAGTGCTTAATATTTTCTTGATTTCTTTTTTACTTATCGCATTACTATTATGCGCTTTGTCCGTATGCTAAAATAAAGACCATTATAAATGAAAATATTTAAAAATCTAAGCAAGCAAGCTCTTTAATCGTCAAAATATTCAGTATATGTATGTTTCACGAGAAATGTAATGATATTAATATCGGGTATTTTTCAGGGTGCCGGGCACAACGATGTAGAGTTATACAATCAATACCTCGAACGACTGAAACAATTTGTAAGCGTGGAATTGATAAACTGACGGCGACTCAGCCTCTCCCAGAGTCAGGGAGGACAGGGAGGGGGCCATATGCATGCGAGCAGTCAAGGACGTACCGTTTCCAACAATTCCAACACCGTCAGTTCCATTTCGACAAGTTCTCCAACGGAGAAGCTTGTCTAGCAGTCGCCTCCCACAGGGGAGAAGACACCTGTCCTTCCCTGTGACGAAGAATCATCTTTCGTCTCTGTAGATGATGTATTCTTCTTTTGCGAACAGCAGCAGACTGTAAATCAGGAAACTTATTATTCAGAGTCATTCAAGAAACCGCGTTCCAAAGATGAGTATCCAAATGCCGAAGGTAATTCGAACAAGTCCAGTGTCCAGAGATCGGAGAATAAAAACTCGAAGCAGAAAGCAGATTCCTCTACGTGCACAAAGGACAAAGGCCAGAGTAAAGTCGCCGGCGCTGAAAAAGTGACCGATTGTCAGAATTTTCAATTGAACCACACGGGAAAGATTGCCAAGAAACATACCTATCTACCGAAAAACTTGAAAAATCCCTTTGCTCAGAGTCAAAAAAATATTGTTCATAGAAGTTTAAAAAATTCATTTGGTCAAAATCGGAAAAAGACAGAGCTTTGGATCGATAATCTTGTAGAGGATTGTCGACAATGTTCAATTGAAGAGAAATCGATCGCGTCGCTTTCCGACGACGTTAAAAAGGACATTACTGATTGTAGAGGTACTCTTACTCAGCCTACAGAGAAGAAGTCTCCCGGATCTCGATTCAAGTACAATTGCATAGAGTCAGCGTTGGACTCGATTAATACTAATACTAAAGACAGCAGGCAGCGTTATTACAATAAAATCTCAATTGTAGATAATATTACAAAGTTTAAAAGGCCCGATACAACACACGCGAAGGCTACAGAACTCACCAAGAAGTTTCCATGGAATTGCACGTGTAGTAAAACGAAGAGAAGTCTCGACAAGTGCAAGGAACCGGAGAAGAACGATTCTATCGGGATCTTTTATTCTTACAATGACGCAAAGCTGGACGCAAAGCTGGAAAAGAAGAAACCTGCTTGTAGCCCGTTGAAAAAATTCGGCCGATCGTCTCTGTCGGTAGGCGCGGACAAAATCGCGATAAATTTGCCAAAGTATTCTCCTTGCGCCAGCAGATTAGCCGCGAGCTCAAAAATCTTGTCGTCCGATCGCGCGGCAGATCCAGAGAGTCCGCTTCACGTTCCACGCTCGAGGAGCCCGTCTCACGTCGATGTACAAACCGAGAGCAACCCTTCGAAGCATTCGGAAAAGACGTCGATACAGGCCAGTTTGTCTCTCAACATACAACAGTTCCAAAAGACCCGATACACTCTGCGTAGCAGGAGCGTAGGCGACAGCTGCGTAACGTCCCCGACGAGCGAAGCGACCACCGTGAGCTACTCGCCTACCGGCACCGAGATACTGTCCCTGGAAGAAGTCGGGCCGCACACGTCGCACACATCGTCGGCCGAGGGCTCAGGTAGTAGCTATTCAGAAGTCAAGGAGAAACTGGATGCCGAATGCTGCTCTGACAAAGTCAGAAGAGCGACTTTGGAGACCAAGTGTTAATGAAACGTGGACTCTCGACGACACGCCAAACTATGTGTTTTACGCCATTCTCTCTTCCACGTATATACGTATTTTACGTAAAAAAACGATCACGCAGTTCCGTCGGCCCGTGGTAAACCTTCAGCCGATCGGGCTGCGAGTAATCGTGCTAGTGAGAAACTGTACACAGAGGCGTATATATATATACATATATATATATATACGACATACATTTATAAAATTTATTATATTTCTAGAAACGCGAGAGTATATATACATACTTGTGTATATTGAATATTCTTATCTACATATATATATATATATATACATACTCAATGCACGCGTGCGTCTTGCACACACGCGTGGATATTAAGAGCCGTTTTTTTGCAAAATAGGCTACGGAACGTTGTTGCGACAAATGTGTCGAGTATTATTATTTTTATTATTCTCCTTAAAAAGTTAGGATATCCAATGGTTCCCATAAAAGGTTGTCGAAATATTTCTTTGCCTTGGGAACGGTGACGAGCGTTGATAGTATGCAGTGAAGAGATATCTCGCTGAATGTCCACATTGTCTTAATTTATTTAAAAAATTTATATCGTTAAGTGTCGCTTTTTATTTAGCTAATAAAGCTTTCAATTCTTTAGCCATAAAAAGTTATATATATTTTTAAAAAGGTTGCCTCTCATTTGCGGAAAATGTATACATACGTCCTCGTAAGATAGGTGCGTGTATTTGTGTATTTTATATATATATATATATATATATACATATATACATACATACATACATATACACACGTACATATATATAAAATTCACAATTAAAATAGATTTATTTGAATTAGAGGGAGAGGTTTCAAGTTTTTTTTTTTTCAAGCAGATCTGGTTCAGCGAGAAAATGCGAATCTTTTCAAATTGCATGTTTTTGAGGTATTGGTGATTGATATTTCCGATGCCAGTAATGACGAACGATAGCTGTAACAGTAATGAGGGCATTTGTTCTTATATCCACGATAAAGACCTGTGAGAGGAGAATTGGCGATCTTCCAAGCTAATAAAGATTTTAGCATGCGGTGGTCACAGCATAGTTTGGAATTAACAAACTGAGATAAACTAATGACGAGCACGCAGTGCGTCCCGCAAGAATGTCTTTGTCGGAAACTAAATAGGATAAAAATTTTGTCAACAACAATAAGAATGCAAATAGCTAGGGACAATATTACTGCCAAACTTGACTATGAACTATAATTAATTTCTAAGAAAGTGAGATAAAATGCATGTGAAGGACCTCGTCTATATAAGTACGTTTCTCGTTAGTATTTTTATATCTCGGTAATGTAAATACAATACAGTAAACGATTTTTTCTTTATCGATGTATGCGACAGTACGAGGCGGTTGCGTGGAATGCCAATTGCGTAGATAATCGTGAGATGCACTCTTTTGCGTAAAGCAATTTTGCTACTTTTTAAGGCATTCTATAAATTGTTGATACTTTTTACCTGTCAAAATTGTTTATCGGATATCGCGATGTCAATGTTCGCGAAGTGAAAAAAAGTTTTAAGACGATCGATTTTATCTACTAAGATAGGAAGTGATACATCGTAAGTGTAAGTCGGTTTTTACCGTTCAGGCTACTTGTGCCACAATGTCCTCGTAACTTGTTGGAAATGTTATAAGTGGAAAAATAACAAAATGCGACAGACGTACGAAGAAGAAAAGAGAGTAATGCGACTTTACGTAGTTACGTAAGAACAAGATTTTGCTACGCTTCGCGCACGGCATTTTTTTTTTTTTTTTTTTTTTACAAAAAGAGCTTCGTTCAATTTACACGGTAATTCAAATATCTGTAATAGATCTGATGATGAAGACATTCAAGCAAGAATAGATTAATGAAGAAATTTCTACAGATATTTCATTATTTCATCATTATTAAATGAAACTAGACGTTACGAATCTATCGAAAGACATTTCAGAAACAGTTTCTTTGATGAACTTGGAGTTCTTTCGAGAGACTTTGGAAAGTTGAAAAATATTACAAGCAAGGAATCTTAATTGTCTTAGAAAAAATTAGTTCTCTCTGCTACATGTATATAAGAAATAAGAATATCACATGTCTAATAATACATGTGTCATAAAATTGAGCGAAACATATACGCTGTGATACTAAGCTTAACTTGCTATGATACGAATCTTGGCAAGTGAGTGACTCAAATTAAATCTTTATTAATCTTTGGCAAATACTACAAGTTTTATTATACTTTTTAAGTTATAATGAGTCTATATTAACTTATTAAACACATTTGTTAAATTAAAAAAATTTATGAAGAAATAATTTTAGATTTTTTTTATAATTTATGCCATTTTAAGACTTTATTTTTTATATTTTACTATTAACTATACAATATTATGATATTACTTTTATATTTAGAGATCTAAATGGTGCTTGGAAATCTCTTGATATTTTTTGAATTTAAAATAAAATCGATCTGCAATCGTTTATAATTCAGAAATATTTGGCTTAATGTTTCAACCGTTTCACAAAAAATAATCAATTTTTTAAATTAGTCAATTTAAAAAATCTATTAATTAAAAGATAACGCGCCAAAAGTGGCGCATGTACATATTTCTATATTCATTTAACATGCGTGTAATGTTTATGAATTCGCTCATTTAAGTTTGATAAATTAATACTTTCGCCCTGTATTTCTTAAAAATAATGGCACTATTGTCAGATTGTTATCAATATTGAGTAGCCTATTCACATATATAAAATCCCATAATTGTCACTTGAAGCATTCTCTGAAATTAATATTGCGTCAATATCATATTTCATACACACACAGTTATAACTTCATTGTAACATTTATTCATCAAATTCTTACTTGAATGTCTCCAGATTTCATTTTCACAAGACAATATCATATTTATCTCGCATATTTAGCGTTAGATGTCGAATTATAAATCCAATTTATTTAATGGAAAATCTATTTAACATTGTGTGGCGGACTGACAATTATATTATCACATTTAATATGTGATAACATAATATTGAATGCGGTGCCAATGAATCAATGCTTACTTTAAAACCACTACTATTCTGTTTGTGTTATCCAAATCTCCTTTGTTTTACATGGAACACATATATTATATATAACAGGGCCGGTTGTAAATAATGAGTAAAGCAAGTATCCATATATGAGATGGCTTGCGATATTTTTAATTAAAAAAGTAGACGTAAAAAGTGAACATGTGTTTCTTATGAAATTTAAATATCGATTTTTTTAAATTTAATAAACATATTACAAGTCGTTGTGACTTATTGCAAACTCGTCGCGAATTAAATTGCAGCGATAAGAATATATATAAGTATTTGTTGACTATAAGATAGATTATTAAAAAAGAAAATTATCTGATTTATTTCATTATTTAGTTTAAGGTGGCCTCTTCTTCAGGAAAATTGTAATTTAAAGTTTGGCTACCGAATATATTGGATATAGAAATAGCAAACATTTTTGTTAAAAATATTGCTCTAAATTTCATGAGAAATGACACGGCGTCCACTTTTTTCCGATTACGAGACACTTAATAATTGGGCGACAAACTTTTCATACAGCATTTCGATTACGAGTACTCTGGTAAATCTTTACCAAATTCCGCAGACAGTGCAATGTATAGATAAAAATCTACAAAAATATAATTAAGAAAAATAGAAATGGAGGTAATGGGAGCAGATAAAAATAGCAGAAAATTGTTCGAAGCGGCAGAAAACTTAGAGCCGGTCTTGTGTCCTAGTTCCTGTCACATCACGCAATTTGTACCATTCAAAATGTACTCCATACTTCGTAATATCATTGCGCATCAGTTTCTACTTCTTTTATTCCCGACCGATTCTATATATAATTGTCGCGACTGATCGCTATTTTTATTCGCGATCTCAATTTCAGTGATTAGTTTAGAAAGGTAAGAGATAAAACTCGCAATAAGGATCGAATTATGTTGTTGTTCATCAGAGTGATTTGTACAGGACGCATCGATTTTGATATACTTGAATTCTTTCCTTCTTCTACCTTTTTCTCTTAATTTTTAGTGTAAACTCTCTCTCTGTCTCTCCCTCTCTCCTTTTCTCTCTTACTTTTGCTCACGTTTCTTCGCTGTCCCTCTCCTTCAAGCGCTCACAAGTGATCGACCGGTTTTGAACAGTACTATCGTCTTTCATGATCGCGTCGTTCGGAAAGAAATTGGTACTCTCGATACTTGAGGCGAGTATCGCGGATTCACGATGCGTTGATATTCGTAACTGTACATAATAGCGTGTAAACTAAGTAATAAGAAGAAAAAGCAACGTTACGTATTCGATGTTCTCTTCGGTCGTGTCTAATGTACTTACAAAAGGGGAGAATCCGTTTAGGGGCAAAAAAGAAACGCGTTTTGATAGCGAAGATTATTGTATGCTGTGATGTGATTGTTGAAGGTAAAAGTAAGGGGGAGACTTTGTGAGAGAGAAGCTATACCTATATAAATGAATGCAGGAAAACTTTACCGTAAAGACGTACGTTTGAGAGGAAACGGAAGAAAAAGAAGGAAAGTTTGTCCTCGAACAAATATCGGAATCGTCGTTTATTTAGCGCATAAGAACATAATTAGGGAAATAATGACATTTGTTTCTTTATATAAGAACGCGTAGAAAGCGTAGAAACACCGCTAGATACATATACCCGAGTAAAAAGGGTCATTTTAGAGTTTTATACTTCCATCGCACTTGACTTGAGCGTACTATCATCGCGCAGTACTTTACTAATCCTGTGGAAAACGTTAACACAATGTATAATTATGATGTAAATTACATGTTTAAGCACATATTATCAATGCAAAGTGTTTTATTTAATTACTAAGGCCCGTGTGAGGAAGACGATATCCACGGTAAAAATTTTATGGATTAGTAGACATATGTGTATGTAGTAGTTGTGAAAAATAATTTAGTGCAATGAAATACGTTCACGTATATTAGAAACATGTTTTATATCCAATTGAAATCATTGATAAAATTATTTATATAATCGCACCGATTTGAAATGAGTTTTACTTTAATAATAATGATGAAAAATCAATACTTTTTCTTATTATAAGTTTTATATGCTGGTCAACGACTGTATCTGGACGGATTTGTAATCCTTTTTATTTGTAATCCTATTATGAAAACATTTAACATTAAAAAGTTAAAAGTCACTATTGATAAATTCTATTAAAACTTTCATTAAGAAAATGATAATTTTTTAATCGAATTCCATAATTTCTACAATTTCTTCCATCTCTTCCAAAAATTTTTCTAAAACATTTAAAATAGCTTGAAAATGAACTTTTCAATTGATAAAAGAATGAAAGACGAATGAATGACGAGGAAACTAAAATCAGACTTTGTTGCAGGTCTCAATAGTTGATACATTAGTTTTTTACCATTTTCGAAAATGTAAGACACGTCTGTGCATGGATTGTCGCCGGTGCACTACTTTGTCTCGAAGGTCAATGCGTTTCTGCGACGAAGAAGAAGAAAACGTTGTGCCATGTATATAGGCTGGTTCACCACTCCGACCGGCACCTCCGCGACTCACCTGCGCTGAAACCTGATGCCGACGATAAAAATGAAAACAGGTTACACGGCAGCTCGCGCTCGAATAGCCACGCTGTGCACTTCCAAGGAACAGACCAAGTCGCTTCGAGGAAGAGACCAGCTTTTTCGTTATCGACGGCGTCCCAAATTAATTATACATCCTTTCAATCGTGGATCCTTTAAATGTCTTCAAATTGACTTTTTCTTTCACGAAAATGTCAAGGCGTCAATAATTTTCGAGTTTTAAATAATTGGAAATGAAGATCTTAATAAATCACATTCTCAAAATGTTGACAAGCAACAAAGCTTTATTCTTCAATTTTTAACAAATTTTAATAAAATTTTTATCTAAGATTTAGTTAGTAGTTGGCGATCAAGAGACACGAAATACCAATAACTTGTTATAAAATTTTTGGTAAAAAAAATTTTATCTCAAAATTGATAAAAAAATTTGTAAATTAAATATTACACATAATTTGTATTATATATTTATTGTAAATTCGAATTTATAACTTTGCGCCTCGCCGCGATGATTTCTTTATTACGAATATTTTCGTAGTAAATCGAAATACACTACCGGTAATTGGGCATAAGCGTTTATTATGCATTTGATTGATTTCCCTTATGCCATTAGCCTGTAATCGATGCATAATAGCACGATAATTCCGGAAAACTATGATTTATCGTCGCACGATGAGCAAGCGAGCAAGCGAGCTGCAGATTGTGTGAAAGATAACGTTAAAAGAGATGATTTTTACCCTCAAAGAAAAAAAAACATTTGAATTCATGGTGGAATTGAAAGAAAGTAAATGAATAATAATATAAACAATTATTAAAAACTCGAGAAATAAAAATAAAAAGATTGAAAAGTGTGATTTTATAAGACCGTATAGTTTTTCTCCACTTTTGACGGCAGAAATATAATTAGCAGTTTGAAATTGTATCCCTCAGATGGGATATCAATGCGATAAACTGCAATAGGATCGCGAGACGCAATAAAATAAATCAGGGAGCGCGATAAGAGACGAACTTGGCTATTATCACCACGCCCCTAGCCGTACAGCGTCGCGCAGTCTGCAGCGCGACAGTCTTGCGCTTGCTCTTTGCCACATGCTGCCGTTCATTGTCCAGACTCGGTCCCCCGCATATACTTTTGTACATATAGCGGCGCATGTCGCACCGAACACATAGGCGCGCGTGTGCATATAGGCATCTATTACGGTCTGAAATAACTAGAGAGGCGAAAGAGAGCACATTATATGTACATACATATACACGCACGCACATAACGACGTTATATCGTTTAACATTGTACGTGCACACGCGTCACTGCTTTGTCTCGTAACGCACTTCCGTCGCGGAAGCGGAATTATCACCGAGTGATTCTCGAGTCTCGATTCGCACGAAAAATCTGCGGAAGAAACCCCACGATACGATCGTATCTCGCCAAGAAAGTTTCTTTTACGATTGTATCAACCGATTAACTCTCGTCGGCCGCTTAGATTCTTCTTACTGGCGAAATGGATTATAATATAATTTAATGATATAATATATATATACATATACATCTAACAGAGATAAACACGCGGGCAAACGTTAACCGACGTTGGTAGAATCGACCCTTAAATCGATTAAAGTAACCGCCTGCGATTAAAGTAACCGCTCGCGAGGGTCTCTTCTACGCCGGGCCGAACGATCCGGGCAGACGCAGTGCTTCACCGCGACGCAAATGACGCGCCGCGGGCACCGTTTGTCTCGAATTACAAATTAACGAGAACGAGAGGGAACTCGGGTAACGCACGGCGCGGCACTTGGCGCGTTCGCGGACACGCGAGCCGCGTGTCATATTTTTAATGCGATATCGAGGATTACGGCGGCGTCGAGCTATCCGTCCGCGATCAAGGCGCGGCGATATTAAATGTTTGATTTATTCCCTCGAATTGTTTGAATTACACACGCGAACATGTGGGCAAGGCCACGCGTACTCGACGCCGCCGTAAACGATCTCTCAATTTTAATATAATTAATTGTCGTCGCGTCTCCCGTTCCTCGATTAATAGCATCTTCCTTATTAAATGTCCCGCTATAGGTGAAATTTAAAGAAAAAAATTTACACTCTAAGTCGAAATCAATCTCTTGAAATCAATCTCTTGAATTTTCTCTTCATTTTTATTATACATATCAGCGAAAAGATTAGATTAAGAACGATGAGTTTGTACAGTTGGAAATTTTGCTGCAACTGTACTTGCATCGATCGAATTAATCATCAAGTTCAACACTCTTTATTCGAACTTTATTTCGAACTTTTTCGCTCTTTTAAATTTTCTTAGTTTTACGTTAAGATTAAGAAAAGCAATGTGGATTTAAATTTCGTGCGCTCGGGACATTACATATTGGGGGGAAAAAATGATTTTCGGAGGTCGCGTACTCGAACGCGTCGACACTTGGACAGCGCTTCTTCCGACAATGAGGCAGAAAAAGTAGTCAACAAAACGTGTCTGAACGTAGCGGCGCGAGTAGGGTAGAGTAGGTAGGCTGCGGGGACGATCGGGACGACGCGGCGCGACGCGACGCGACGGAGGTGTACATTCTCTTCTCTCGAGCGCGCAGGCGCACCGCTGCCGCCGGCGGCGACGGCGGCGCAGGAGGGGGTGGGGT